>BQNB010014306.1:0-71384 GCA_026074375.1 Tanacetum coccineum
GAAAACTAAATTTGGAACTTACAATTGGTCCCAAGCTTTAAAACTACAAGGCAAACACCTAAACCAGCTTACAAATCAACCTATAGCTTCCCATGAAGCACTAATACCATGGCCATCCACAATTTACCATGCTTCATCATTTTTGAACACTTATGAGTAATTTTTGGTAAAATGAAACAGTAAACCCATAACAAGCTATTGGAAAACCTTATATAAGTTTAGAACATATTGCATAAGCTTATAAGAGCTTATAAAAGAGATTTGTAAACAATAATGAGCTTGAGAACATTAAAGAGCTTAAGAACAGATTTTATAAAACTTGAACACTTAAATTTGCATTAATTTAAAAGAGGGTTACAAGACTTGAAAGTTAAAGACAATAAGTAAAAATAAGCTGGAAATAAGTTTAAAACAAGCTACACTACTCCTAAATTACATCTTTACAAACTGAAAATAAGCCCTATTTATATAAAAATTGCAATGCACAGGTGTACTTCTTGTGTTTCTTGTGAGAGGAGATCAAAATCTTCATCACAGCCATCTATTTATCTTGCTCTCCAAGTCCTTTAATCCAAGCCCTTGATTTCGGTCTTCATTCATCAGCCAATGAGATGCTAGGGGATTGCCAGCGTATTTTTGGAGTGATATGATGTGGAGTTAAGTGTGGGGTGAAGTGAGAGTGATGTTTTTGTCATGGTGCAGGGGAGGGAGGAAAGTAATGGGTAAATAGTAATAAGTTTGGCAAGAAAAAGGTTTATAAGTTTTGGGTGTTTGGGGTTAACGGTCGTTAAGGGGTAAGGACTAATGGTGTTATTGGTTAAGGACCAGCTACGTTAGTCCATAAGGACTAACGATGCAAATCCATAAGGACCAATGGTGTAAAAGGCTGTAATTGGGTTAATGGTTTGGGCTTTTCGTTAGGTTTTTGGGCCAGGTTATAATGGTAAAGGGATTTTAGGTTTTAAGGCTTATTTAACTTATAAGTTTTATAGATAAAGGCTTAATGGGCTAACTCGGCCCATTAAATGGGTACGGGTTGGCCCATTTAAGATTTCTTCATTATCGGCTTCGTTTTTAACTTGTTGACTTTTTAACTTTGACTTTTTGACTGGCTGACTTTGACTTTGACTTTAACTTTGACACGCTCTTTCCATTCCCGTGCTTGGTTTTGTCGTTTTTGCCTTTAATTTTATCCTTTAGTGAATATCTGTTACCTGCATAATACAAATGCAAAACACACAAATACAATGTATTTTGGGTATGTTTTTAGTCTTTTAAGCATGTTTTATTAGGTCAAAGGTATGTGTAATTAAGCACATACCATAAGGTGTGGTTTAGCATCTTGTTTCTTGAATAAATGCTTAAAAGCTTAATGATCGGTGTGAACAATAGTTTTTGAGAGAATAAGATAGGATTTTAATTTGTCGAATGCAAAAACTACAGCTATAAGTTCTTTTTCGGTTACGGTGTATTTTTGTTGAGCTGGATTAAGAGTTTTACTTGCGAAATAGATTGGGTGAAAAATTTTACCATCTTTTTGACCTAAGACAGCTCCAACTGCGAAATCACTTGCATCACACATAAGTTCAAATGAAAGATTCTAGTTTGGGCTTACGATCACAGGAGCACATGTGAGTTTCTCCTTCAATAAATCAAATGCTTTTTGACATTCATCATCGAATTCAAATGGAGTATCTTTTTCAAGTAGCTTAGTTAGAGGTCGGGCAATTTTCAAGAAATCTTTAATGAAACGTTAGTAAAAACCGGCATGTCCGAGAAAGCTTCTAACACCTTTGATATTATTAGGGGGTGGAAGTTTTGAGATTACGTCGATTTTTGCTTTGTCGACTTCAAGTCCTGCGCTAGATACCTTGTGTCCAAGCACAATTCCTTCTTTGACCATGAAGTGACATTTTTCCCAATTAAGGACAAGATGAGAATCTTTGCAACGCTGGAGTATTTTATCGAGGTTGTTTAGGCATTTGTCGAAAGAGTCTCTAAAGACAGAAAAATCGTCCATGAATACTTCAACGGATTCTTCGATCATGTTGTGAAAAATTGCCAACATGCATCTTTGGAATGTAGCTAGGGCATTGCATAGCCCAAAAGGCATTCGCCTATAAGCGTATGTTCCGAAAGGACATGTGAATGTTGTTTTTTCTTGGTCGATAGGATCGATAGGGATTTGAAAATATCCATAAAACCATCGAGGAAACAGAAATATTTATTTCCTGCGAGTCTTTCTAATATTTGATCCATAAACGGCAAAGGAAAATGATCTTTTACAGTTGCTTCATTGAGTTTACGATAATCGACGCATACTCGTCAACCCGTAACGATTCTTGTTGGGATAGGTTCATTATTTTTGTTGGTGACGACTGTAATACCTCCTTTCTTTGGTATACAGTGAATAGGACTAACCCAAGGACTATCGGCAATTGGATAAATAATATCGGTATCCAAGAGTTTCACGATTTCTTTTTTAACAACTTCTTGCATATTGGGATTTAACCTACTTTGTTTTTGGACAACTGGTTTCTTGTCATCTAGAAGTTGTATCTTGTGTTTACAGAATAATGGACAGATACCATAAATGTCTGTCGTTTTCCAAGCAAAGGATTCCTTATGTTTTTTAAGGACGGATACAAGTTTTCTTTTGTTTTGAGCAGAGAGTTTAGATGATATGATCACAGGAAGAAAAGATGGTTCTTCTAGGAACACATATTCCAGATTATCAGGAAGGGGTTTAAGTTCAAGATCTGTAGGAGGTTCTTCGAGAGATGTTTTGATTTTATAATGGGTGTTGATGGTGATTTTTTCAAATGGTGGTTCTTCGGTATTGGATTCAGATTCAGAATTTTCATCGGCAGTTATTGCCATGAATTCATTAAATTCGGAAAAGATTTCTTCTTCGAGAAGGGTTCCTTCGATGGAATGAAGGATTTTGCTTCCTTCGTCTAGAAAGCATTGAAATCTTCTTCTAAGATTTCATCAATAACATCGATACTAAAACATGTATCATTGTTTGAGCAAGAGTGTTTCATCGCAGAGTCGATATTAAAGATCATTCATTCAGTCCCAACTCCAAGATTGAGTTGTATCTGTTTAACTCGAATAACTGCATCAGCAGTGTGAAGAAAAGGTCGTCCCAAGATGAGGGGTACTTTGCTATCTTCTTCCATTTCGAGAATAACAAAATCGACAAGAAAGGTAAATTTACCAACTTTAAGGAGCATATTCTTAGCTTTACACTGGGTATTGGAATATGATCTGTAGGCTAATGTTTTTAGTTATTTTGGTAGGTTTAAGAGTTTCGAGAGATAGTTTAGCATATAAGGAATATGGAATAAGGTTAATGCTAGCACCAAGATTGGCTAAAGCATTGCAGGAGAAAGTTTTATTGAAATTACATGGAATAAGGAAACTTCTGGGGTCTTTGAGTTTTGGTGGAACTTTATTTTGGATCATCGCTGAACTTTCATCATTCAAGAAAGCGGCAGAAATTTGTTCAATTTTATGTTTGTTGCTTATGAGTTCTTTGAGGAATTTGCCATAGTTAGGCATCCCTGTTAAGACATCAACAAGAGGTACGTTGATTCTGACGGCTCGGATCATGTCGAGAAATTTTCCGTATTGGGCCTCTATTTTATCCTAAGGCATTAAGGATACGGGATCTTTGGTTTGTATGGTTTTGGCAACGGTGTTTCTTTGACTAGTTTTGTAGGTTGAGTTTTTGGTTGTGGTGTAGATTCATCGTCTTCTTCATCGCTATCGAAGTTGATAGGGTTTTCAGAATTATTCTGTTGATCATCCGGGTTATCCGGTGGTTTATAGGTTTTACCACTTCTTGTGAATACAACATTCACATGCTCATTATGAGCTTGCGGTGGTTGGTAAGCTTTAGAGTTGCCACCTCAAGGGTTTGGTTGAGTGTTGCTTGGAAGAGATCCAGAAGGTCATCCAGATTGCTTGTCAGCGAGTCTGTCGAACTTGGTTTCGAGGTTTTGGATTAAATCTTGATGATTTTTGGCTACTATTTCGAGTTCAGTTTTGAGGTCCATGAATGTTTCTTTGACAAAAGCGTTGGTTGATTGTTGATATTTCATGAAATCATTGAATTGTTTTTGAAGATCGTATGGTTTATCATCGGTGTTGGATCAGTAGTTGTCTTGATTGTAATCATTCTGTCCGCTTGAACATCAATTATCGTGATTCAAGTCTCGGTCGCGATAATCGTTGTAAAAACAAGTCTTATGGAAAGTTTGCATGAATTTAGCCTCTTCTTCACAGGATATAGGCATGTCATCATCGTCAAGATCGGGGGTTGGTTGTTTAGCACGAGATTAGAGTTCTTTGTACTGAGAATCCATTTTTATGGTCATGACATCCATTCGGGCCATAATTTTATCAGTGTCGGTATTACTGCTACCTTCATCGGCAAAAGCAACGGTTTTATTAAGAGATGAATTGGTTTTTTTATTTTTAGCCCAATCGAGCTTGAGTAAGACTTTATCTTCGAGAAGCTGATAAGCTTGATTTGGTGTTTTATAGAGAAAAATACCACCAGCTGCGGCATTTAGAACTTCTTAGGTTATTTTGCTGAGACCATGATAAAAGATTTTGATGATATTGCCTTTGGATAGGTTATGACCATGGCAGTTGTGGAGCATTTCCTTTATACGAAGCCAAGCATCGGTTAGAGATTCGTTTTAATGTTGAGAAAAGGCACGGATATCTCCGAGGAGTCAGTCGAAAAGAGCTAGGGGAAAGAATCGGCTAATGAAAGCAGTTTGAAGTTCATCCCACGTTTTGATAGTTCCTTCGTTGAGTTCGTCCAGCCATGTTTTTGCTTCTCCAGTAAGTGATAGAGGAAACATCATCAGGCGGACAACTTCATTCTCGGTATCTCTGTATTTAAACATATCGCAGATTCCAAGGAATTCATGAATGTGTTTATGAGGATCGGTTTTTGTTCAGCCATCAAATTGGTTTCCTTTGACGAGAGTCAAGTGGTTACCTTTAATAGCAAATCTGTTAGCGGTTTCAGGGATAGTGATTGCGGAACCGGGAGTCGGAGAGACAACATGGTCGGTAGCCCACATGGGTTCATTATCCATTGGATCGTAATTTCAAAGAATATCAAGAAAGTGACTGAAGTAATTGATGTCAAGAATTGACAGATAGACAATTCTCGGGTGTTGAGGCAGATTGTTTCTTTGATCGTAAGGAACTCTTCTGTTTCGTCGACGAAGTCTTCGATTCAGAGTGCGTTCAAGTTTGGGTAAAGGTTCAACAAGTTCAGAATTAGAAGCACGTGTATGCATCCAAAGGAGAAATTTATTTGGGTCAGTTTGCCAGAAAACTATACGGTGATTTTTGAAAAAGAGGGGGAGTTAAAATAATTTTCAGAGTTGACTATGGAATAGCTTAAAAAATCCCCGACAACGGCGCCAAAAACTTTGATGTCTTTAAAAAGCTTTAAATTTATAATGACTGAAAATACCAATTTTATTATAGGGAAACACACGGGTAAAAATATAACCCACGCATGTAGTATAATCTTTTTAGGTAAGACCAGGTCGTCCACAGGGATTTGAGTAGTATTCAAATAATCAGAAGAGAATAAACTTTAACAATTTCGTAAATAACTTTTTACCAGTAATAATAAAGATTACTACTCGGATAGTTGAAAATAATTCATAAGTGTTGGAAATGATTAAGACCTCAAAGGTGGAACCTTTAACTTATAAAAAGGATTTCTCGTCAGAAAATGTTTTCACAAATTAACTTGATTAACTCAAGACTTATATTTAGTTAACTAGACTAAATGTGTCACCCAAATAGTCCAGTTTCTAATATATCAAAGCATATTTTGTTTATCAGTTTACGAAAGTGGATTTCTCGACACAGATGTTAAAGATCATAGACAAATCTTTAAAACCACATAGATCATAACGGGTTTTTTGACCTATACGATATGCATTAAATATATTGATTTGATAAGCAAAAACTGACAAGATAGGATATAATATGATGTAACATAAACGTGAGACACACACACACGATCAACGATCATACCAAACACTTATTCATTATCATAACATCACGTAGTAGTCATGAGAGATTTAGCCTCTCATGGCTAAGGAGTTCATAACATAACTTGATTTAATAACAATCTTCATAATTTCATTAAACTAGTATGATATTCTTCCTCATTCTTGGTTGTTTGATCTTGATTCTTCAAAGGATACGGTGTTTATACTTGAAGAATACTTAGAAAGGGGTTTATGAGGGAGATTAGTATGTGTGAGTTGAGGAATGCATGGATGAAGAGATTATGGAATGATTTGTGAATGAAAATTCAACCTCTATTTATAGGCTGAGTGAGGGGTGAAAGTACGGCGCACAATGGAATTTGTGCGGCGTACTTGGTGATTAAATGCGAGGAAATTAAATCTTTATTGAAGAAGTGCGGCGCACAAAAGAAATTGTGCGGCGTACTTGGGGTATTAATGTAGTAGCATTTAAGTCTTCATTTATTCTTCATTGTCAGATAGAAAGTGCGGCGCACAAAGGAAACTGTGCGGCGTACTTGTGGAGTTAATGCATTCAATTGACTAAGTCTTTAATTCCATTGACTTAAGAGGAAGTGCGGCGCATAAGGGATAAGTGCGGCGCACATTTGCATTTTTGATCTTGATTCTTTATCTTTTCTTGTATATAGAGTTTCTGAAGTATAATTACTCGATCTTTGTTGTGTTTGAGCTCGGGATATCTTTAAGTGAACCTGCACATATTTCATGCTATTAAGTATCGAAAGTTCACGAGAAATGATAAAATATATACAAATAACGCCACCGAAAACTTGTATAATTTGGGCGTTATCAGTTCGTACCGAACTACTTGTCACGGCATGCATTCTCTTCGGCTCCACATCCTTCTTTGTTAAAATGTATTCTACATGATCGTACGTTTCTTCCTATACCTAAAAAAAATACGTCATATGTAAACAATTAAATTTTTTAAGTGCATGTCTAAACCCCTTGCTATTTATAATTTAAGACACATTGAATTATTCGTTTTTTAATCGGTAGCAATGCATATTTATATTCTTTTGGTAAAAACTGTAGCTCAAATAAGAGCTAAGGTGTTGAAAAAGTGTAAGTTCGTCATGGTTGCATACCAAGAAAGTTGCCTAGCCAAGTTACAGACTTTCACGGCTTCAATTGAATATGATCATATTCATCATAGCCTCAGCAAGGTAGTATGAAATGGTTTAGACATATTGTGTATCACGACTTGAGGCGGTAGTGGTGGAAACAGTCGTAAGCGTTTTTTTGTTATGATACGCAGAATTTGTGAATGAACAAAAATTGAAAGAAGAGATGGTGATACTATTCAGTGGCACGATGTCTTCTGTCCGTTCTCAATGCAACACGAACACAACGTATTGAAGTGCAAAACCGGTTATGGCTGTTACCACCACTACCGCGTCATTATTGAATAAATATGAATAAAAGAATTTCGTAAGAGATAATCTATCGGCTTAGATAAGAGCTTTTGTAAGTCTGTCATGGCTACACACCGAATAGGTTGCCTAGCCAAGTTACGAGGTTTTACATGTTTTGTTCAGACTGCTCATATTCATCATTATCAAGGTACGATTACCAAGTGTAATATAGCATCCGAATATAGACGAAGGGTTTTGCGACTGTCACGTATGCCGAATCTGAAGTCATTTTCTACATCTAAGCACACTTTAAAGATCATTCATAGGTCCAAGTAAGAAGCCAACAACAAAAGAGATATAATTTCAATTTTTGACTCGATGTTGTTGACTTCTGACATGGATGCTAGGGGTGGTCAATAGAGATGGATAACTAAGCTTATTTCCAAGAGGTGTACAAAAAAGAAGAGCTAAATCCATAACCTGTTTTTCCTTTTTCATAGCATATTGGCAATAAGTAATCAGGAAAAATAAAGTGATGACAATAGTTGTCTTGCTAGAACAGGATTACAGGCTCAGTTCAATAAATGTAGCAGCAAGCAATTCATGCCACCCTGCCTACATATTCAAATTCATCATCGCCTCTTTTAAAAAAAGAACTCTTATGTGGCTGCAAAATGTTGTTAGCAATACCATATCACAATTCCTAAATAACAATAATAATTAACTAAACTGAACAAAACAAACGACATGCGTAAAAGTCGTTCAAAGCAAGAAACACAAACCCAAATGATAAAAAATAGGCTTCCCGATATGCTAGGACTTTTCGACGATATACAAAGCATACCGATCACACTAAAACTGACAACATACATACTCCAACCGAAAGTGGGAAACACGTGGCGTTCATGCGAAATAGCCATCGAAACTCTAAAAGAAGCACGAAAGTGGAGTAGGGATTACTATGGTAAATATCTCCGCAAGTGGAGTAGGGAGTGGCATGGTAACCTGTTTTTCCTTTTTCATAGCATATTGGCAAGAAGTAAACAGGAAAACTAAATTGATGACAACATTTGTCTTGCTAAAATAGGATAAAAGGCTCAGTTCAATAAATATGGCTGCAAGCAATTCATGCCGCCCTGCCTACACATTCAAATTCATCATCGTTATCAAAAACACAAAGGGAACGCAACTTGTACAACAGCCTATCATGACCTGCAAAGCCGGGAAGACCGCCATAGCTGCATTAGTATAAACGCCCCGCCAAGATATGAAAATCCTCACACTTTGTATAAAGAGACCACATCTTGTACAACAGCCTACCATGAATTGCAAAGCCAGGAAGACCGCCATGGCTGCATTAGTATAAACGCCCTGCCAAGATACGAAAATCCTCACACTTTATATTGAGCACAGATATTAATACATTTCACTAAAAAGTAATCTTCCCTAAAAAACGTGCAAACAAATACGGGCCTTTCAATAGTTGGTGTTTACTTTTTTTTTATCCATCTTTGACTTCTATATTATCTTCCCTTAACTACTGAATGACCATCGGACAAAGAAGAATCCACCCCACGGTGGCTGCAAACACGAATTTGTCATGCCTCGCCAACACATGGGTAGCTTTCACTGTTGATGATTTCAATAGCTATTGGATTTTCAAATTAATGAATGCACCCGTAATACTTGTCAATAAGCAAATCTTCCACAAAGTACAAAGGGCACCTACAAGTATACTAAACAGTCATGCCATGCATGTGAAATTCGGTCTGCCATGGTTGCAAGCATGCAGTCGTACTGCCCCATCAAGACACACATTGCTTTCACCCAGCATATTCCAACAACATAATCAAATTTAAAATCAAGATACGACTCCTACACTTAAGCCTAAACACTTTAGACAGTTAGTTGAGAATAACAAAAACAACACAATTTGTCAGTTTTAAAAATCTCGAATAACTACCTAGAGTATTTAGAGATATACATCAGAGCCTCTAAGGTTCAATTCGCATGACAGTAGTACGCGAAAGCATGCTACCAGTAGCCCAATATGAAAGCCACTAAAAATGGCACATGTTTTCAACAACTATTAGTATTATGTATAATGAGGCTCATATATGCAAGTAAGCTCTTGAAACGAAACACCTAACATGGATGCAAGCACAACTTGGGTGTAGATTGTTCGTCTCAGATTAGAGCTTAACTTTTTGCAAAACAGAATTCCACCATGGCTGAAAACATAATAGTTTGCCAAGCCAAGTTACAGACGCGCATGATCAGTGGTAAATACATGATCAAAAAAAGGTTTACCAAGATGTCCGACTCTAGTAAAGAAAAGACATAAAAGACAAAGGTTCAGTTCGATAAGTGCGGCTGCAAGCAATTCATGCCACCCTACCTACATATTCAAATTCATCATTGCCTTTTTTCAACGAAAGACATCTACCGTGGCTGCAAATATTATACATTGCATTGGTAACATGCAGCATCTGTGCCATAGATTTTAGTTTAAAAATGGGAACAGCACCCGGGAAAACTTAATATTGTAACAAACTTACGTATGACACATGTATCAGAACAGATGGTCTGTTACTCATGGAAAATGTGGCTATGCATGAAAAACATAAGTGACACACGAGCTAGCCTAAGGAACGATTCATTAACCTGTTGCACTTCAAGCAAACCCCAAATATGAAACATTTATGAGACCAGCTGATGCATCACCAATGGTAAACGTATGCGTGCACGAAAGACATGAGTGTCACACCATCTGGCCTAAGAGATGGTGCATGAATATGTTATATTGGCTGTAAAGCCGGGAAATGTGCCATGACTGCATTAGTATAAACGCTCTGGCAAGATATGAAAATCCTCGCACTTTGTATAGCACAAAGATATTAATACATTTCACTAAAGAGCAGTGTGCCCGTAGAAAGCATGCTAAGAAGTGGTTGACTTTCAATAATCGGTATTTACTTTTTCTGTCCCTCTCCCACTTCTATCTTATCTTCCCTCAGACATTGAATCACCATCGAACAAAGAGAGATCCGACCTGCCTTGGCTGTAAACACGAATTCATGATGCCCCGCCAAGACACTGGTAGCCTCAAATCCTCCATAAAATACAATACATGTCTGGAAGTATACAAATTTATCATCACATGCCTGTAAAAGTCAGCCCGTCACGGCTGTAAGCACGATGGTGTACTTCCCTACAAAGACACGGGTCGCTTTAACGACTCCTAAGTTCAAGACTAAACACTCTAGGCAGTTGTTTGAGAATAATGAAATGCAATTTGTTAATTTTGAAAATCTCAAACAACTACCCAAAAGTATTTGGTGATGAACATTAGAGCCTGTATATAGAGATACTTATCTAACTGGTTGTAAAATTAACAGTGTAGCAATTGCAGCAGTAAATAACATAAATCAAGATGAATGCGTATAACATGTTTAAAATGACAAATGTAACCAGATGATCAAATGTGACAACTGTGCTTTGAGCAGGTTAGTCAACCGTTGGTATTGACTTGAGTTTCATTATGTGTTATAGTAATTATGTGTTTATGTGATTTTATGTGAGTTGGTTATCAATCTGTGAGCATGATCGTCTCATTTTGATTTAATTTATTGTTAATGCGGGTATTTCATTTTGTTCACATTTGGTGACAATGAAAATGATGGCAAAATTTTACATGTGTACGTATTTATATGTATATGTATACGTATTTAGATAATGGGAATTCGCGAGAATAGAAAATTTAGTTTAGAAATTTAATTAGTAGATTTTAGTATTATTAAGTTAGAGAAATAAAGTATGAAATGAATTTATTTATTTTTAGGTATTTAATACTAGTTTTATTTAGAAGGATGTCTAAATAAATAAAGGTTTTTATAAATATAAAAAAATAAGGATTTTTGTGTAAATAATAATAATAATAAAAAGAAAAAAAAGGGTGTTGGCCGATCGGTTTAGGGAGAAAAAAGAGGAAACAAAAGCCTAATTTTAGTCTAACTACAATTTTAATTAGGTAATTATCCAAACTCTTTTGTAAAATCTATAAATACCAAACCTTTCCCCCTCTTTTGTTCCTTGACCGGCCGATTAAAGCAATAAGAGAAAAAAAAAGTTTTTTTATTAGATCCAAGTGGTGGTTTGTGAATTAATCGAAGGCTTTAGGTATGTTTTCTTAATCTTCTTTAATTCAATCTTCATTTAAAAGAATTATGTAACAATTTAATGATGGAATTAGGGTTCTTATAAAATATGTAATTAAGGGATATTAGACTAATTAGGATTGATTGGGGATAGATTAGATACGTTTTGATGTATTCGGTTAGAGTTAGAACACAATAGAATTGAAGTTAGGGTTGAGCAGAATTTTGAGTCATCTTGTTCGAATGTTATCTCATGATTGGTAACGAGATTTTTGATGAATTTATTTCTATTGATAAGTTCAAAGAGTCTAGTTTCCGAAAAATCCAGCCCAAAAGGTTTTGAGGTCGGAAAGTTAGTCAAATAATTTTGGCAAGAAAAGTTGTCAAAACAGTAACTTCGGGTCAGTTTTGGGTCTGATTTCGGAGAGTAAAACCCCCACTTAAAGTTCAAATTTGGGTTAGAAAAAAATTGTAAGTCATGTTTTAGGTGTCTATTAACTCCAATTCGACGGGCTAGCGATAAAATATTTTCTAAGTATTTTTAATGACGTCAAACTTTTTGGTGTGCGTTCAGATCCGAATATGAGTATTTTGCAAAGATGAATTTTTATAAAATAGTTACACTTAGTATTATTTTTTCTAAAAAATCACAGTAGCTCACAACTCATTGGGGAGCTAGGGAATGAAAGTAGAACCATCAATTAGGTGTTTTTATATTTTATTTGTGGTCATAAAGTGACTACAAAATTCAGCCAGAAACTGTAAAAGTAGAAGTTAATGAGTAAGGTCATATAGGATGTGAAAATGAATTGGGAGATGTATATAAAGGATTATAAACTTAGTGTAAAGTTTAGAAGTCCATCATGTGATTGTTACATTAACTTAGGAATTTAGCATAATGTAACACCCCCGTTTTTACAATATAGCAGCGGAAGCTAATATGGGGTATTACTTCATGGATACAACAATCATAATCATAGAAAACAACTTTAAAAGAGACGTTGTTGGAAAAATTTAGTTATCATTCATTATAATCAGAGTTTTTACAAAATGCAGGTCCTAAAATCTAAAACATCATGTTTGAATGATAACAGTTCAGCCATCTTCGAGTCCATGCCACTCCGTACCGCGACTTGCTCAATTACCTGAGATAAACATGCTAAAAAGGGTCAACACAAAGGTTGAGTGAAATTCATATGTTTGAAATGTAATAATTGAATACAGGTTATTATATGGAAATATTGGCATTACTGGGATAATTATCATGGAGAACATTATTATCATGGGAAAACAGTTGAATATTATCATATGGTTGAATGCAAGTCATTATAATGGTAATAATTGCAACAAATACAATTATCATGGAAAATCAGGGTAACATTATTATTGTACCTAAGCTCATGACATCAATACATTAACAGGGAAATCACCGTAGTGATATTGGTTAGGGACAGATGTCCCCGTGGAAAAGGTAACTTGCCAAGGTTACCTATTAGGACAAATATAGTGTGTTGGTTACCCCAAACATGGGTATACAAATAAGGCCGTCACCCCAATAGAATCTATTCATCAAAATTCGCGTTCACTCGCAATGCAGTAATATTAATGATTCATGACATGGAATCATGGCATGTAAGCCTACTTAGGCAATAATATATCTGGATAGCATACAGTTGGAAAAACACTTGCATTCATGGTTTATATCAGGTATCACAGGTTTATAAAGTATTCAAAAGATTGAAATATGGGGTTATGAATTCATTAAGCCTTTGAAAAGTAATCACATTGTTATAAGATAAACGAGTATGTAAAAGAGTTTGTAACAAGCATGTATCCCCCTCGCGGGTTTATAAAACATGTAAATAAGTAAAGGCGAGGTTATGAACTTCACCTGATAGGTAGATGTAATAATTATTCTGAAATGAAAGCTGACGACCTTATCACAATCTTAACCGGGGAATGTTGATATAATAAAATGATAGTAAACAGCCACGTCACACAACCTGAGTAGAATATGTCAAGTCTTAGGAAGATTATACTTTAGAACTTTGGTTTAAGAGTTATGAGTTTGATTGAAGAGTTTGGAATTATTGTATCACTGTTCGAGCCATCATAATTCAGAAGTCATTCAGTAAACGTTTGAGGAGCTAGGGCACTTTAAATCGTAAACCCAACAACTCAGTCAGAACGTAATACCAAGATGAAACTCCTTAATATGAAGCTCCCTAGTATTGTGATATGATATAATCGGTTTTAAGCGTTTTAATCCATATCTGGAAATGTTAAGCACGAGAAGCGTTAATTAAAGTTATGTCTTATAAGGTTTTAAACATGATTTTATACTTTTTCAAAATGTTACACTTTAGACCCTGGGGTTTGAAAAATTGCAAATAGGCCCCTAAGGTTTGCACTTTTACGACTTTGGTCCTTCAACTTTGAAAGATATACCAAGTAAACCTTGGACTTTGAAAAGTGATATAATAGATCCCTGTAGTTCTAACTTTGATAAAATGACACTCTTAGTCCTTTTAGTTATAAGTTTCTGAAATTTACGATATATATCCCTTGCATGGATTATAATTACAAAACATGTCCAAATTTCCATGCAAGCTTATTTTAACATTTCATTAGATATTTATAAGTTATAATAAACTAAAATATGAAGATTTAACATAACACAAGTTTAAAATAACAATTCGTTAAGCTAGTAAGTAAAACGGGTCAAATTAGGGTTTCAAAATGTAAACGCGTAGGTTTTAAGTTCAAATTCCTTCATTAATCTATAAAGTAGTTATTTTAACATTAGTTAAGCATGATAGGATAGATTATAACAATATTTAACCATTATAACATTTAGTTTTAAGAAAAACGCAAAAATTAGGGTTTCGCGTGTCCGGTTTTGGATCAAAACGGAAAATGAGCATGAATTGAGTTATGAAACTTTAACAAGAGTATATTTAGGATCATATGAACATTATAAGGGTGTAGTAGCAGAATTAGAACATTCAAAACCTGGGTTTGAGCTTCAAGGATCAAAAATGGTGGAAATGGGTCGTTTCAGGTAGTATTTCCACTCGTACGCCTTGTATCTTTACTCTGAGGCTTCAATTCTTTAGGGATTCACTTATTGAACTTCTTTAATGATCCTAGGATCATATGGGAGCAAAGGATTTCTACCTTATGTGTTTGAGAAAGAAGAGATGTGGTGCGAGTTGTAATGAAGACATAAGGTCCCTATTTATAGTGTTTTTGAAACTTAGGGACCAAGGTGAGGGGGTGAGGTGTCATGATCTGATCTAGCTGAGTTAGAGGGTCTAGGAGATGACAAGGAAGAGCTAGGATAGTAGCTAGGATGTGTTGTAAGACTTACAAGGGGTGTTTGTGTCCACGGCTAAGAAAAGAAGAAACAAGAAGATTCATGAGACCATGTGCTCTTAAATTTGACCAAGGAATGGTCTAAGCAGCTGGGTAAGCAGCTTGAGGGTTTCTAGAAGAGGTTCACATAATAATTTTGCACTTGGAATGGTTTACAATGGGTCAAAATTGATGGTGAAAGGGTTCGGGTCTGTTTGGGTTTGACTAGGGTTTCACAAGTTTTCAAGCCTTTATTTCATGTGTAATGGATTAAGGATAGTTAATAAATGTCCCTAAGGTCCGATATAAGAAGTATTAACAAATATTAGCAATTAGTTTGGGTGAAAACGGGTTAGAATTGAAGAAATGGGGTCACGGGTTCAACTAGGGCTCAATTAGGGTTTTTATGGTTTCCTTGGCTTATATTTTGTGTAATCTTGATCAAAGGTGATTGAATACTGATCTTAGGCATTGTATAATGGATTATAAATGAGGATTGATCATTGGTTTAAGTTAAAATGGGTCAAAATGAAATAAATAAGCCGTGGTTTGAATTTAGGGCTCGTATTGGATTCATTAGGGTTTTCTAGGCTTTGATTTCTTGCACATTGTTGAAGCAAGGAAGTTTAACGATGGATAAAGGTTTTTAAACTCATTTTATGGGTTTAAAATGACTCTTGGTTGCTTACTTGAGAATAAAGTGGTTAGAAACGAGAAAACGGGTCAAAGTTACATTTAGTGCACAATTAGGGTTTCTTGGATTCGTTTCTTGTATAATTGATGTAGAATGATGAAATGATGATGGAATGATGATTGAACATGATTGATAATGTTGTAAATTAAGTTATTACAACTTATTTGGGTATTGGTTTAGGTTTATAATGGATAAAAACCAAGAAACGGGTCATGGTTTAGTATTTTGCTCGGGTTAGGGTTTCTGACTTTTGAATTAGGGTTTTGAGTGTAAAAATGTGTATGAAAGCTTATGAATAGAATAATTAGGGTTTAGGGATACCCGATAATGGTTTAAAGTTTGTTTTGATATAATGTTGTAATTGATACCTCATATGAGTAATGTACTTTGTAATAATGATATTGTGATATTGAATTGGTATATTATGATGATTGCTTAACATATATGAAGACAGGATTGCCATAGATAGGTTGCGTGAGCTCGTCTACTCTAGTTATGCAAGTTATATAATATATTGAGATATTGACAATGCAAGTAATGTAATAAAGCGAAAAATTTCCCCGTATAATTGTGATAATAGTAAAATAGGTTTTGCATTTGATGAAAATTCTTGGGTTGTTATAGTCTCCACCCCTTACAGAAATCTCGTCCCGAGATTTAGCTAAAAGTTGAATTGAATAGATGATAGTACCGGGCATGAATTTAAGTTAGGCTAATCAAGGTCACAAGTTCACGTGTGTGATGCATTTATAATTATGTTGCGCACCATAATTATAATTACCTCCTTTCACACGTCTACTTATTTTTCCAAGACCACATCTCTTGATGATAGAAAATAGAATTTCTCCAGATCCTAATAGAACCTGGGTGGATGGAATACGTTGCGCCACTCAGATCGTAAGAAATCGTTATTCATTAACCTTTAAAAGTCAACATCAAATAAGAATGCTATCACAAGTCTTTGTCAAAATTTTCATACCTAGTGGTATTGAAATCATTTGACATTGCATAGATTCTTGTGTGTTTCCTTGTTATTACGTTGCAGAATATAACAGAGAATTTTAGTATACGAAGATCATGGAATGAGTGATGTTAAGGAATGATTATGAATTTGTAAGAGAGTTGCTAATCACGTGAGATACAGATTTGGAAATGAATAGATATTGAAGGTAATAATGAAAATGAAGGTAATAATGATAATGATTAAGGGATTGTTTATACAAACGGATTGAAAGAAACTTGTTTGTACATATGTTATATACTTAAGCCTACTTATTTATAATTAGTCACTTACAAAAAGAAGCGTCCAACTCCTTGTAACTGAGAATTTATAAATTCATAGTTCAGGGATTTATAATTTCCTTATTCAAATGAAGAGCATTCTAATTCATTCAATAAGATGATCATAAATCGTCCTTAACCAAAGCATAAAACAAGATATGGTAGTGTGTATAAATGATATGATCATTAATGGTAGATAAATGAAGATTTTGATTGTACTCGATGCCAATAATCGAGATGAAAATTTATGTTTGAAATCTGTATGAGGAGAGTATTTAGATTTAAGTATGATAGAATTGTAAAAACAAACCATCTCAAGTTTTAGATATCCCCAGATAACCAAGATGTCACGACAATCATACTATAAATTTCAAGATAACATACAAACTAACTATACATATATAACAAAAGAGTTGATACTTAAGTTACATGTCATCGAGATTTAGTTGAGAGATTTGAGTTGATGTTTGGCAATAGATTAATATTTAGCACGAAATTGATCCTTCATGTTCCCCATGTAAAATTTGAGTTCCTCTTACTTTACTATCGGAACATCTTCTCTTAGTTGTTGACTTATCGCTCCCTACTCTCCACTGATTCTTCCATATAGTAAGTTTGGTCATCACGCGCAAATTTCTGTCTTTGATGATGAGGGATTCGTCACAATAAGTTTTTCTTAGAAACGTGAGAAGTACCGTGTCCGTTTGATGAGCACTAACTTGTCATGCCCTTTTCTTTCACATGGCATGACAAATTAACTAGACTATAGTAGGTTACTTCCGTGGCTGGTCTTGCTTCTGCATGTTTTTGGTCAGATGACCCACCTTTCAATTTCGACACTTGACATTGCAAAATCCCTGTGTGATCAGGTGCATCTTGTACACAAAGGGACGTTTCCATGGTTTTCTTGGTAGTTATAAGTCCTAATATGGAAAAATTTTTTATTTTCCCCCCCCCCCCCCCCCCTTGTGTCATCTAGCAGCGTAGGTGGTACTCATTGTTATCGGTTGTTTTTGGTGTGTTATCTGGGTAGTTTATTTTTGTTAATGTGAATATTGAGTGATTATTGTTGTGTGTTTGGGATAGTTGTTGTTTGGATGTGTGTTTCCTTATCTTTCAATCTTTCTTTTATGATCGTTTTGATTCCTTTCTTGCTACTAGAGTTTCGCTGTCTTTGGTGTTTTACGTTAGTTTTTCAGTATTTGCTAAGTTAGCAGCTTGTGCTATCAAGCAATAGCACACTATCACATACTAGTGCCGGATTGCATGCCTGAGTCATGGTGGGCTGCAGATGCTGATGTTCTCTTAGGAGCATCTATCAACATATACAAGACAACACAGTATGAGAAATCCATAAAAATGAATAGCCAATACACAGGTAAAAATACTCTTTGATATTGAAGATACAACATAAAGTTTTAGAGAATTTAAGACATTGAGAGATAGATAAAGGATTGAGTAATCAGATAGGAGGCTTAGATATACAGGATTGAGAGAAACGAATAGGTAAGACAGAATCGTTCTCAGATATAGGATAGATAATACTTGATAAACATAATAGTTATCGTAAAATAACGAGCGTAATAACGTAATCACCCTTGTATATATAACTAGTCTATAAAATTTACATAGCAAAATTTACAAGTGTCATTATCTCACATCTAATGTTGGGATCTAGAAAATTGTAAACGATACAGATCTAATATGGTGGTTCTCCCTTGAGTTCTTGGATCTTGTTCAGAAGACTCTTGATGACAAATCTTGATATCTTCGATGATTATTTCTAGTGATGAACGTTAAATTCTTCAGGGACTGGTTTACTTCCTAATGGTCGCGATATGATCCATAATCAATTATCTAACTCTGCGAAGATAGACTCATTAAACAGATAGTTTAGTGGTGAGGTAGTTGACCTAACCGTGATGAAGATCCTACCGATGAAGATTAGACATTGGATTTAAGGTGATTTAAACAAGATCTTAGCAGCCTTCCGGTGATGAAATCTCTTGGTAGTAAAGAAATCTCGGGAATCAGACAACGATGGGGTACAATACTGGTAAAGCAATAATAAATTGGATGGTGAATGACATCATATGCTTGATATACAGATCCAGCAGTAAAGGTGGGAATAATAGTATGTTCCAATAGAATACTAGTGAAATTGTCTAAAGAAGTTAGTGAGAAAGTTTCCTGATGAAGTGCTGGAAATAGTTCAAGGAATGTTCATAAGGAAAAGTATTCTCATGATCGATTGGATAGACGACAGTAGAATGAGGGGACGAAGACATACTGTAACAACCCAGTAGTAAATAACATAAGTTATTTATGTATATGTAACTAGAATATGCATCTTTACTTACTTGTCCGAAATTAGTGGCACGGAGGACTTGATGGCTGAAAAAGAAATGTGGCTATAGTAAAAGGTTATTGACCTTGTTCTCTATAACCATGGCTCTGATACCAATCTGTAACACCACGATCTAAACTTTTTTTTGCTTTTTTTTTTTTACAATATAGCAGCGCGGAATCTAATCTGGGGTATTACTTCATGGATACAACGCAATCATAATCATAGAAAACAACTTTAAAAGAGACGTTGTTGGAAACTTTTAGTTATCATTCATTAAATCATGTCTTTACAAAAGCAGGTCCCCAAAATCTAAAACTTTCATGTTTGACATGATAACAGTATCATCCACTTTCGAGTCCATGCCACTCCGTACCGCGACTTGCTTAATTACCTGAGATAAACATGCTAAAAAGGGTCAACACAAAGGTTGAGTGAAATTCATATGTTTGAAATGTAATAATTGAATCCAGGTTATTATATGGAAATATTGGCATTACTAGGATAATTATCATGGAGAACATTATTATCATGGGAAAACAGTTGAATATTATCATATAGTTGAATGCAAGTCATTATAATGGTAATAATTGCAACAAATACAATTATCATGGAAAATCAGGGTAACATTATTATTGTACCTAAGCTCATGTCATCAATACATTAACAGGGAAATCATTGTAGTGATATTGGTTAGGGACAGATGTCCCTGTGGAAAAGGTAACTTGCCAAGGTTACATATTAGGACAAATATAGTGCGTTTGGCTACCCCAAGCATGGGTATACAAACGGGAGTCGTCACCCCCAATAGATCTATTCACAATATTCGCGTTCACTCGCAATGCAAGTAATTAATGATTCATGATATGGACATCAAAGGCACTGGAAGCAATTAGGCAATATATATATGGATAGCATACAATTCAGAAAACACTTGCAATCATGTTTATATTAGGTATCACAGTTTAAAAAGTATTCAAAATATTGAAATATGAGGTTATGAAATTCATTAAGCCTTTGAAAAGTAATCACATTGTTATAAGATAAACTGAGTAGTAAAAGAGTTTGTACAAGCATGTATACCCCTCGCGGGTTTAGTAAAACATTCCAAAGAGATTGAAAAGCGAGGCTATGAAGTCACCAGGTAGGTAGATGTAATAATATTCTGAAATGAAAGTTGACGACCTTCAGACATCTTAAACCGGGGATGTTTGATATAATAAAATGATAAACAGCCATGTCACACAACCTGAGTAGAATATGTCAAGTCTTAGGAAGATTATACTTTAGAACTTTGGTTCAAGAGTTATGAGTTTGATTGAAGAGTTTGGAATTATTGTATCACCGTTCGGGCCATCATATTCCCAGAAGTCCATTCATAAAAGTTGAGGAGACTAGGGCACTTTAAACATAAACCCACCAACTCAGTCAGAACTAATACCAAGATAACCTCACATAATATGAAGCTCCTATATTGTGAAAATGATATAACGATTTTCAAGCGTTTAAACCATATCTGGAAATGTTAAGCACGAGAAGCGTTAATTAAAGTTATGTATTATAAGTTTTAAACATGAATTTATACTTTTCAAATTAACCTTTAGACCCTGGGTTTGAAAAATGCGCAAATAAGCCCTAAGGTTTGCACTTTTACGACTTGCCTTCAACTTTGAAAGATATACATGGTAAACCTGACTTTGAAAGTGACAAAAAAAACCCTGGAGTTATAACTTTGAAAAAATGACCAACTTTTAGTCCTTTTAGTTATAAGGTTTCTAAAATTTACGATATATACCCCTTGCAGGATAAAAATAACAAAAACATGTCCAAATTGCCATGCAAGCTTATTTTAACAAATTTCATTAACATTTATAAGTTAAGTATAACTGAACTATAAGATTTAACGCAACACAAGTATTAAATAACTATTTCGTTAGCTAGTAAGAAAACGGTCAAATTAGGTTTTTCAATGTAACGCGCGGGTTTAAGTTCAAATTCCTTCATTAATCTATTAAGTAGATATTTAACATAGTTAAGACATGCAGGAATATTAAAAACAAATATTTAACCATATAAACATTTAGTTTTAAGAAAAAACGCGAAATAGGTTCGGTGACCCGTTTGGATCAAAAAGGAAAATGAGCATGAAATAGAGTTATGAAAACTTTAACAAAGAATATTTAGGATAATATGAACATTCTATAGGTTATAGTAGCAGAAGTTAGAACATTCAAAACCTGGTTTGAGTCTCAAGGATCAAAAATGGTGGAAATGGGTCGTTTCGGGTAGTATTTCCACTCGTACGCCTTGTATCTTTACTCCGAGGCTTCAATTATTTAGGGCTTCACTTCTTGAACTTATTTAACGATCATAGGATCATATGGGAGCAAAGGATTGCTGCCTTATGGGTTTGAGAAAGAAGATATGTGGTACGAGTTGTAATGAAGACATAAGGTCCCTAATTATAGTGTTTCTGAAACTTAGACCACGTGAGGGTGAGTATCAATGATCTGTTCTAGTGAGTAGAGGGTCCTGAGAGATTGACCAGGAAGAGCTAGAATTGACAAGGATGTGTAGTAAGACTTACAAGGGTGTTTGTGTCTCACGGCTAAAAAAGAAGAACAAGAAGATCATTAGACCATGGCCTCTTACATTTGACCAAGTAATGGTCTAAGAAGCTGGTAAAGCAGGTTATGGTTTACTAGAAGAGGTTCACATAAGAATTCTGCACTTGGAATGGTTTTAAAATGGTCAAATTGATGGTGAAAGGGTTCTGTGTCTTGTGTATTTTGTTGTTTTGGTTCGACTAGGGTTTCACAAGTTTTTCAAGCCTTTATTTCGTGTGTAATGAATTAGGGGATAGTTTAAATACATGTCCCTAAGGCTGATATAAAGACTATTAACAAATATTAGCAATTGGATTGGGTTAAAACGGTTAAATTGAAGAAAGGGGTCACGGGTTCAACTAGGCTCCATTAGGTTTGTTATGGTTTCCTTCTTATATATGTGTGTAATCTTTGATTAGGAATGATGGAATATAGATCCTAGAGCTTAAATAAAGTATTATCAATGAAGTTTGATCGTTGGTTTTAGTTAAAATGGGTTGAAATTGAAAGAATAAGTCGTAGCTTGGAATTAGGGTTCATATAAGGCTTTTAGGGTTTTCTAGCTTTGTAATTCTCGTACATTGTTGAAGCAAGGATGGTTAATGATGGATAAAGGTTTGTAAACTCATTTTATGGGTTTACAATGACTCTTGGTTGCTTACTTGAGAATAAAGTGGTTAGAAACGAGAAAACGGGTCAAAGTTACATTTAGTGCACAATTAGGGTTTCTTGGATTCGTTTCTTGTATAATTGATGTAGAATGATGAAATGATGATGGAATGATGATTGAACATGATTGATAATGTTGTAAATTAAGTTATTACAACTTATTTGGGTATTGGTTTAGGTTTATAATGGATAAAAACCAAGAAACGGGTCATGGTTTAGTATTTTGCTCGGGTTAGGGTTTCTGACTTTTGAATTAGGGTTTTGAGTGTAAAAATGTGTATGAAAGCTTATGAATAGAATAATTAGGGTTTACACATTGTACATTGAGTATAGTAGCTTGTACATAAGTGGTGGTGAAGAAATTGGAATGAAAACGGAGGTAAAACGGCTATTTTAGAGATCATGCTTAATGACTTGTACATTGAGCTTTTAGAGACTTGTACTTTGACTTGAAGAGATTTTATATTTCAAATGAGATGTTATATTTCTTGTACATATACTTTAGTAGCTTGTACATTCACTTTAGATGTTAATCTTTCATAAAATTAGGGTTTAGGGATACCCGATAATGGTTTAAAGTATGTTTTGATATAATGTTGTAATTGATACCTCATATGAGTAATGTACTTTGTAATAATGATATTGTGATATTGAATTGGTATATTATGATGATTGCTTGACATATATGAAGACAGGATTGCCATAGATAGGTTGCGTGAGCTCGTCTACTCTAGTTATGCAAGTTATATAATATATTAAGATATTGGCAAAGTAAGTAATGTAATAAAGCGAAAAATTTCCCTGTATAATTGTGATAATAGTAAAATAGGTTTTGCATTTGATGAAGATTCTTGGGTTGTTATACATAACCGAGTGTAACTTGTGTTTTATTATGATTAGATTGTGTGCAAGATCTTGTCAAGTAAGTTGAGCATCAGGTGAGTTTCATAGTCCCATTTTACTATGTTTTCTTGGGATGGAAATGATGTAAAATATGTTTTGAAATGTTTTAATTGTTGTGAGTATGTTGTTTAATTTACGCATGGAATTTTATGAAGCTATTATATGTTATGTGCTGCATGTTGTATGATGTTGTGTTGGTTTTTGCCTACTTTGTGGGTAAGAGGTTTTGCCTACTTTGGGTGGGTATGAACTTGTGTAGATATGGTACCAAGAGTCTGGGATTGGAGATATCGTTCCTCTCTGTGACTATTTTTGTGGTTTGGATCGGGGGACACCTTTCATCCCAATGGTGATTATTAGTTGAATGCATGTTAGCATGTATAATAGCCAGCTTATTTGTCTTACCATGTTTTGTATTTTTTTATAATCATAGTAATTGATTTAAATCTTGTATTGGTGTCGTAAAACCTATGACTCTCACCAACCGTTGTGTTGACGTTTTAAGCATCATTTTCAGGTGAGCATTATGAAGGTTTTGAAGTTAATAAAAGTGGCTAGAGAGACCTTTAGGATGGCATTGGAAGTTCTTATTTGATTTCGTCTCATATTTGTTTGCATGAATTCTTGAATTTTATTGTGTTTAATAGGTTCGTGAGACATTGTCTTTGTATTGATGAGACCCATTTTTCATTAATACAAGATACTGTTCTTTTGTTTTCGGTATTGTCATGACACATCGTGTCTTTTATTTTTAGTTATGCATGTAGTGATTCTCTATTATTGACACCATTGTGTTGTGATGATGTCCATGATGTTACACCTCGTGTTTCCGCCTTGGCGGGGTATGACAGATTGGTATCAGAGCCTTTAGTTATAGAGAAGTAGGTGGTTTGGCCTAGACTATAACCTAGGAGTCCCTCATATAGTTGTATTTTAGGGCTTAAGTGTATATGTACGTATCTACTATATTTTCTCGCTACTTAAAAAGCTTTAATTTTTTTTGCTATTTTTTGCATAACTACTATATAATATAATATAATATAATAAATATATATATATATAGGGGCGCGTTATATTAAGAACCCATTTTAAGCGCAAAACTCTACAGAACTCTTTTCAACCAATCACAATTTAGTAAATATTAAATGTTTTCATTTAATTGAAAAGGGAATAGTAGTCAATCACATTCTTTATGCCAATACAAATTAATGACTAATAAATGTCTTGACTTTTAATGAATGTTGACCGTTGACTTTATTTATACATGGCTAATATTTTTTACTTTTTTCCATTTTTTAAATAAAAAACGTTTTTTAAATCACTTATTTTTCGAAATTTAAAAAAAATATGTTTTTTTTAAACTTTACATATGTTTCTTGCGTACAATTGTGTAGTCATAACTTATTCTACTAAAAAATGTTAATTGCACATATGTTTCTGATATACATTTTTTAATATTTTAAACTTATAACTAAAAATATAACCATGTACATGTAACCTCTAAATTTATAACAAACCAAAACATAAATAATATACACAAAATTTGATTCAAAATGAAATACAATTCAAATATATTGTTAAAAATATACACGTCATTCAAAAAATATATGTGTACTCTTTCACGAACATACGTGTACGCTTCACTTTTTCATCAAATTTATTAGAACATACGAGTATGCACCTATATTCACAATTGAGTTTGACGGTTTCCCTATATTTACATGTATTTCTCCTCATTTGACACTCTCATGGTTTTCATATGTACGCGTATTCGTCGTCGTCAATGTGCTCTTATGTATCATTCTCCTTGTGTCTTTACGTCTTTATCATGACCAACTTCTCGTTAGAAAGTATGTACGAGTTGAAGACACCTGTACATTCTTTCTAATAGTCATGGTTCACATTTTTATCAAATATGTTCAGTACCTGAAATTATAAACAATAGTCATTTTTCTTTATTGTAAACAACTAGGATACACATATGTACATTTTAAACACATATGCAACAATCCAAACATGTATGTACAATTAAATCAATCTGGGTGACGATGACCCATGACCCATCTTTGACTGCTCCATTTCGTTGACCTTTTTCTTGACAGCAAGTTTCAAATCCGTAACTGTTGCAGAATTCATCACCGTAACATCTGTGTGACCAACACAAAAGCAAAAATAAACCCAAAAAAATGATATGCTAAGCTCAAAAATAAGAAACCTAGAAACAAGCATAGATATATACCAAAAGACGTTTAGACCAACTTAAGTACAGAAACACGCATAGCACTGCCGTGTTCCAAGCTTATTAAAGTGTCAACATCTGATAGAGTTGGCTTTCTTGGTACATCCGCGAGTACAGGATCATCGAGCAGGGCAGCTAGTGTTGAATTTAGCTTCGCCTTCTTAACATTGTTAGTATTATACTCGAGGGCCACACTGTCGTCATCTTTGACACCAGTTGATGATGGTTCAGTCATTTACTTCATACACAAAAAGAATACAAGAAAAGGGTCCGAAAATAACGATAAAAAGGTGATGAAAAGGATGCGTAAATCACTAATTTTTTTTAATGGAGGAACAGAGAATGGAGTAGTAGGTTGTGTGGACAATGGATGATTGTGAAAGCAATATTAATTAGATAATTAAATTGGCTGAGTAAAAATCAGGAATTTTATTTTATTAGGTTTGTGAGACATTGTCTTTGTATTGATGAGACCCCTTTTTCATTAATACAAGATGCCGTTCTTTTGTTTTCGGTATTGTCATGACACATCGTGTCTTTTATATTAGTTATGCATGTAGTGATTCTCTATTGTTGACACCATTGTGTTGTGATGATATCCATGATGTTACGCCTCGTGTTTCCGCCTTGGCGGGGTGTGACAGATTGGTATCAGAGCCTTTGGTTATAGAGAAGTAGGTGGTTTGGCCTAGACTATAACCTAGGAGTCCTTCATATAGTTGCATTTTAGGGCTTAAGTGTATATGTACGTATCTACTATATTTTCTCGCTACTTAAAAGCTTTAATTTTTCCTATTTTTGCATTACTGCTATATAATATAATATATATACTTTTCATTATGGGGATCTAATAGTATATACCCTTCTTTGTGCTATTTTAGTCATGTCTCCTCCAGCTCGTGCGTCTCGTGCTAAGTTTCATTGGGGAATCGCCTTCGCAACTAGACGCAAGCGTTTTACTGATCCAGAAACGAAGCTTAGGATGAAGCATACGAACCGTAGAGTCCGAATACCAAAAGGGTTGTATCCGTTCCGAATTGAAGAGAAGTTGACTAAGAAACAAGTAGGAGGAAAATGGATCCTAGTAAAGGAGATGTTGATGATTTCAAAAGATGGAGAAATCTCTGAATTCCTTAAGTACCACTCATCTGGAGAGGAAGAACCAATTGAACAACCAATAGCTTTGAATAAGTATGGATTTGTTGATCATCCAGAACTCGAAATGAATGAATTTGCTCCGCATCAACTACCCCAACAAGAAGGCAACATGAATGGTTGGTTGATTGAGGATGAGGATGAGCCTCTAGAGCATGAAGCATCAGAAAAAGGGGTAGACTCAGATCTTTAGTCCACCGCAAATAGTAAGCATAAGTTGAAGAAGATAGCTAAAGCTGATCCTGACTGCATGTCTCGAAACTGTCCGTATTGTTCTAAGTAATTAATATGTTTTAGCTTGTTTTCTTTGTCCTTTCTACATTTGAAGCCAGGTTAGGAATGTTACTTTTAACTCTTGTATTTTGAGTATTTTAATAATAAAAGTGATTATTATGGTTATTCCTTTGAGTGATTTGTTGTTTTCGTTTTTTATAAGGTGCTATATGGTGTGTTTATTTCATGAAGTGTCATCATAGGAGGGAGTACAACTATGAAAGGAGGCATCTATAATTATGGTGGCCAACATAATTATACATGCGCCACAACACGGGTAGACTTGCAAGTATGATTACATGGATTATTATTGATGCGTTGTATGTATGTATATGGTTATGAAAGAGTATGATAAGATCATGATCCTTATTATATCGTCTAATGTATATAATTTTATCTCATATAGAAATGGCTCCATCACGTCGAAGCGGTAACAACAACAACAATGAGGAGAACCCTGACATTGCTATCATCGTGCAACAATTGCAAACCATTCTTCCTCAGATTGTCACCCAATTGACTAACAACGTGAACAATGCTAATGGTGGAAATGGTGGGAATAGTGGAAATGGTAGGAACAATGGCTGTACCTATAAAGGGTTCATGGAATATAATCTTAAAGAGTATGATGGAAAGGGAGGGGCGATAGCACTTACCCGATGGATCGAGAAGATAGAAAATGTAATTGATAGTAGTGGGTGTGCTGAGAACCAAAAGGTGAAGTATGTTGCTAGCTTGTTTGTGAAGAAGGCCTTGACTTGGTGGAATACTTAAATTCAAGCAAGAGGTCGCGAAGCTGCAATAGGTATGTCATGGACTGATTTTAAGGCATTGCTTGTAGAGGAGTTCTGTCTTAGCAATGAAATAGAGAAGTTGGAATCTGAGTTTTGGAATCATAAGATGGTGGGAGCCAATCATGCCAGCTATACGGATCAGTTTCATGAATTAACTAAGTTGGTTCTGCATCTAGTTATTCCTGAGTCATCACGCATCAAGAGGTACATAGCTAGGTTGGATCCTCAGATTGGAGGAATGCTCCGAGCAACCCAACCAACCATAATCCAGAGTGTAATTCTTAGAGCAGGGATACTTACTGATGAGGCAGTCAGTTGTGGTACATTAACAAAGGGTAATGAGAAAAGAAAAGGTGTGGAAGAGTCAAGCAAGCAAGGTGGTATGAGAAGTAATGATAAGAGGGCAAAAGTAAGCAAAGGATTTGTGGCAGCAACTACTCATAAGAATGAGTATACTAGGCCTCATCCAAAGTGTGCTAAGTGTTGGACTTATCATCCTGAGGGTGGACCTTGTTGAGTGTGCTTTAATTGTTAGAAACCAGGTCATATTGCAAGGAATTGTCGTATGCCAATTAAGAAAGTAGCGCCGATTAATGCTGTTAGGGGTGTATATGAACCAAGAATATGTTATGAGTGTGGAAGCCATGAACATTATCAAAATACTTGTCCTAAGTTGAATCTAGCACCGGGTCAAGTGGGAAACCGGTTGACTATTAAAGGAAATCGGAACTAAAGGAATAATGGGAATCAAGTTAAAGGGAGGGATTTCAATGTGAATGCAGTTGGCGCTCTCTGAGATCCTAACATCGTGACGAGTACTTTTTCTTTGAACCATCATTATGCTACTATACTTTTCAACTTTCGAGCTGATTTTAGTTTCATATCTACTGATTTTGCGCCCTTGATAAATATGTAACCTAGTTTTGTAATCCCTGGGTATGTTATAGAAGTAGCAGATGGTAAGATGGTAGAAGTTGATAGGGTTATTCGTAATTTCAAACTAGAGCTAGGAACTTTCCTGTTCACTATAGATTTAATACCATTAGGTCATGGGAGTTTTGATGTGATTGTGGGGATGGATTGGCTGTCTAACCATAAGGCTGAGATAGTGTGCCATGAGAAGGTGGTTAGGATACCATTGGAAAGTGGTGAGATACTTCATGTCCAAGGAGAACGTACTCCAAGAATCGCCAAAGCCTTAAGTAACGTGAAGGTAGACGAACCAAAATTGAGTGATATTTCCATAGTACGAGATTTTGTTGAGGTGTTTCCGGAGGACTTGTTGGGATTGTCACCGCAACGACAAGTTGAGTTCCCTATAGACTTAGTTTCGGGAGCGACACCGGTTACGAAGTCTCCATATCGTCTAGCGCCCTCAGAGATGCAAGAATTATATGCACAACTTTAAGAGTTGCTAGACAAGGGTTTCATACGACCAAGTCATTCTTCGTGGGGAGCACCTATGCAGTTTGTTAAGAGGGAGGATGGTGCATTATGCATGTGTATTAATTATAGGGAGTTAAACAAGCTGACTATTAAGAATCGCTATCCTCTCCTGAGAATTGATGACCTATTCGATCAGCTGCAAGGAGCGCGCTACTTCTCAAAGATAGACCTTCGGTCGGGTTATCATCAGCTCTGAGTGCATGATGATGATATTCTAAAGACCACGTTTTGACCGAGATACGGACATTTTGAGTTTACGGTTATGCCTTTTGGATTAACCAATGCTCCCGCAGTCTTTATGGATTTGATGAACCGGGTATGCAAACCATACCTAGATAAGTTTGTCATCGTTTTCATTGATGATATTCTGGTCTACTCAAAGTCTAAGGATGAACATGAGGTTCATTTAAGGTTGGTGTTGGAATTGTTGAAGAAGGAAGAGTTGTATGCTAAATTCTCCAAGTGTGAGTTTTGGTTACAAGAAGTGCAATTTCTTGGTCACGTGGTCAACCAGAATGGTATTCACGTGGATCCAAGTAAGATTGAGGTGGTAAAGAATTGGAAAGCTCCTACAACACCATCTAAAATTCGATCATTTTTGGGGTTAGCAGGTTACTACTGACGTTTTATCGAAAATTTCTATTAGATTGCTAGACCTCTTACTTCGCTGACTCAGAAAAACAAAAATTATGAGTGGGGCGTGGAACAGGAAGAGACATTTCAGACTTTGAAAGATAATTTGTGTAATGCTCCAATACTATCGTTACCTCATGGCATAGAAGATTTCATAGTATACTGTGACGCATCGAAATAGGGATTAGACTGTGTACTCATGCAAAGAGGCAAATTAATTGCCTATGCATCAAGACAGCTAAAGATCCATGAGAAGAATTATACAAAGAATTATACGACGCATGACCTTGAATTGGGAGCTATTATGTTTTCCCTCAAGACTTGGAGACATTATTTGTATGGTACGAAGAGTGTTATCTATACGGATCATAAGAGCCTTCAACACATATTCGATCAGAAGGAGCTGAATATGCGTCAAAGGAGGTGGATTGAGTTATTTAGTGATTATAAGTGCGATATTCGCTACTATCCAGGTAAGCCGTATGTAGTGGTAGATGCACTAAGTAGTAAGGAAAGAGTGAAACCTAGGCATGTACGAGCAATGGCTATGACTATTCAATCTAGAATAAGAGGGATGATACTAGCGGCCCAGGACGAGGCGTTCAAGCAAGAGAACATACTCGTAGAAAGGGTACATGGTTTGGATCAACAGATGGAGAGGATTAAAGATGGGAGTTTATACTTTGTAGACCGTATATGGGTTCCGTTAGTAGGAGGTGTGTGAACAATAATTATGGACGAAACTCATAAGACTAGGTACTCTGTACATCCTGGAGCGGATAAGATGTACCATGATCTTTGAGATATGTACTGGTGGCCGGGAATGAAGAAGGACATTGCTATTTATGTTATCAAATGTTTAACTTATTCTAAGGTGAAGGTAGAGCATCAAAGGCCTTAGGGTTTATTGCAACAACCCGAGATACCCGAATAGAAGTGGGATAAGATCACTATGGATTTTATCACCAAGTTACCTAGGACAAAGAGTGGGCATGATACGATTTGGGTAATAGTTGACAGACTAACCAAGTCGGCTTATTTTCTGGCAATACGAGAGGAATATAGTACTAAGAGACTGGCAAGGCTATACATCGATGAGACAGTCGCTCGACACGGAGTTCTTGTGTCGATCATTTCGGATCGAGATGGACGTTTTACTTTGCGATTCTGGAAAACATTGCAAAAGGCCTTAGGGATACGATTGGATATGAGTACAGCTTATCATCCTCAAACGGATACCTTACTGCAAAGTACTCTCACAACCTTAACTTATAAACCAAAGCATAATTTTGCAACACATAAAGCAGTTTATCCAAGAAACTAAATTGATAGCAACAAGAGTAGAGAAACCAAAGAGATCAAAACAAAGATAGTAAAATAGATGATTAAAACATGTTTAGATTCAAAACAATGAGATGAACAAGCATTGGTAACATGTCCATTACATCTAAATGACCAAACCTACTCAAGTAACAAATCAACTAGCTTCTTCTTCCTCTTGTCGTGTTTCCAGCTTTAGGTGATGAAGATAGGTTTCTCCAAACCTTAGTCATGGCTTTGGGAATGGAGAGATGCCTTAATGACCAAAATTATTTGAATATATATAATGTTTATGATAAGTATAGTGTAGTTGTAAGTGGCCAACTACATCATAGTTTTACTGATGAGGACTTTCCAACTATAGGCAAAAGATAACTATGACATTGTTAAAGTGGCCAACTACACTGTAGTTGTGCCTAGACTTAACTCCTTTGGTAATTCTTGATAACTATGGCGTACTTAAAATGGGGAAACTATGCCATAGTTGCTTCTAAGCTCGTATGGGTCTTCTATGAACTAGAGCATAGTTAGGTGTGACAAATACGCCATAGTTATGTCTTGGCAGCATCATTTCTTTACTTTATTTGTCCAATTCTCGTGTCTTTCTGCTCCAATGTTCATATTTTCCTGTAAATGAAATATAAGGGATTAATTATATAGTCTAACTATAAATAGACAATTATGAATGTTTTACAAGGGATTTTGATACAAAAAGTCCCGAGTATTTGATGTTATCAAATATCCCCCCACTTGATTCTACTTACCCTTAAGTAGACTTGTTAGAATAATTCCTAAAAAGATATCCCTAACTCAAGATATATGAATTTATAAATTACCTATGCTAGAAATACCGAAGTCGAACACCTCACGAAAAGGAGATTAGAATCACTCAAATCTCATAAGTTTAAGTGTTTAATTTCAGGGTGATCACTTAATAGCACTATCATAGCATTTATTTTATCATAAGTTTAAAAAGTACACAAGGCTACACCAACTCGAGTCAAAGTCTAAATAGTTCTTTAGGCAACATGGCAACATACAAAGGTTTAAACAGGTGAAAGATCATAACCGATACCAATGTTCCTGAAAAGGTGACAAAACCACGCATGCTCGTCCAACTCCATGAATGAGACACATGTGATTGCTCATTCCTTAATTCGATCAAGCTAAAGGCTAAAATCATTATAGGGCAGGACAAGGCGTGAGATGTACATATAATTGGTGTTAAATAAAATGAACACAAAACAAATAGTCTACAATCCATGGTTTCATCATCACTGGCTATTATCCTTTCATTGGCTCAAACTTTAAGGCTTGAAAATTTGATCGTTAATAATAATAGGCTAGTATCGGTGATATAGATGTAAAGTTCTGCATTTTGATGATGCAGACTAATACGAGCCCAACCTTCAGTGAAGTGGTTGGTTTATAAACATACCAACTCAAAGTCTTCCACCTCATCGGACAAAGCAGGTTGGTTTTATTTGATAACTAACACTAAATAAAATAATATAATGCTATAGAAGTGTGAAATGAAATACTAATTTATTTACTGGATAACACTTTTGTAGCACATAACAATGATACACATCCCCCTACTTCAGATAAGTAGTATCAAAAGTATTGGTGATACGTGGGGTCTTTAATGATAGGTCTTCCATACAAGCATGACTCTCAAACCCATTTACCCAAACCATGGATTTCAAGCAGTCAGTAACTCCTCAACCGCTGATTTATAGACTACAAGGCATGCTAAGTTGTAATGGCGATACAAAACATAAACAATTTAGGATTAAAACACGAAATGGCTCAACATGTTATTCTAGGGATATCTTACACTAAAGGTGAGTGCAACAAGGGGTTTTATCACGGGAGGTCGACAAGTCAGTGTGACAAGTCGATAAACGCACACAACAATACACATATGGGATAATTTGAGTGTAGATCTTATAATGTTGCCTTTATTGAACTATCTATCAATATCACTTAATTAGGTCTCGAAATGATGTACATGCCAAGTTCTAAAGTCTACAATGCTACCGACACACTCATATTTGGTGGATTTATCTAAAAACATATGAAAATGGAATATCAGACAAACCTCACCAATCAAAATAAAGGGTAATTTGTGATCGGCAAAGATCTATTCTAGTTTTAGTAAAAAAACATGTCAATTGTTTTTGAAAATGGTACACTTTTTCAAAATAAACTATAAAATTAAAGGCAATTGTAGGTCAAGTGGTAATTCTACTCCCATCCCCCACTTAGTTTATACAATGTCCCTATTGTACATTTTAAGAAATGAAAATTAAATATAAGAGTAGAATTAAAATGGAAGACTCCCCTCATAAGTTTCACGGATATAATACTAAGAGTTTCCTCTATTCAAATATTCCTTACACAGAATATAATAGTTGTAAGGTATGACTACGCCGTAGTTTTTGCCAAAGCATCCTTTGTTCCTTACCATCCTTATAACTACAACGTAGTTATATGGTGCAACTACGCCATAGTTGTTGTTTCTAATTATAAACACCTTTTAACAAAACATGATAGTCAGGAATCGAAGCATAGATAATAAATATTTAAATTATAACTCTAGGAATCCAAATACATAAATTATTACAAAACATAAATATTTGAAAGAATAAATTGTCTTAAAACCAAACACAAATGAGGAATCAGTCCTCGTCCATATTATTCTCAAGGTTACGGGAAGTAGAAGGTACATCTCCAAATATATCGAATGGATTAGCATATGCATCGGGAGGAGCAGTGGACTATGTCTGAGGGTTGCTCATGAAATTCACACCCTGTTGGATACCCAAATCAGGAATGTCGGGAACGTAAGTGTATTGGGTTCCATCAAAGAGGGTGTAATCGAGATGGATAGGATTCCAGCTGGCTAATGTAACTCGTGTTCCAAGACAGGAACCTTTCCTACTCAAGTCTCATTCATTTAACTCACCATAAAACTGGTCATATTGCTTAGACATCCCTAACACAACCTCAGTAAGCTCTTCTACCTCATAACTCATCTTGTAGATATGCTCATCAATTTCCCCTAGCATATCATCCATGACACCAAGCCTATTAGTGAAGCTTATGTTGGGGCGTCGTCTAGGACTCTCCTTATTTTCTTCTTGGGCTCTCCTGGCCTCAGCCGCATCAGCCTCTTCGTCACTATCATCCAGCTTATCATTAACAATCTCAGCCTGTCCCAAACTGTTAAAACTCACAATACCGAGCTCACCTAACTTTGCCACATCCAAAAGCTGTGTATCATGTCCCTTGTTAGGAATCGAGTAAAGACTCAGTCACTTCTAAATATATAGTTCCTAGCTCGTAGTTAAAGTGTGTATTAATTAAGTAAAGGAAGCGGGTCAACCCATGGATAGTCCATGGATCCAAACTCCCCATCCAATCTTTATAACTATAAATACCCTCTCCACACATAGAGAGGGTGTTGGTTTTCATTCTATCATAAGCATTTTCCTTTTTTGTTTCTCTAGAAAACCTATCAACCTTCTTTCTCTCTTTAACTCTACTCGTGTAGCTTAAGGCGTACGGGATTGATATTCTACAATTGGTATCAGTCACCATTATGACAACCATGGCTTAAGTAGGTTAGTCAAACCGTTAGTGTTGACTTAGGTGCCTGTTGCAATGTATGATTTATGTGATTTTTTGTGTTTATGTGTATTTATATGTGTTTATGAGGTATTGGTAATCAATCCACAAAGTGTGATCATCTCAATGAGATTGGAATAGTGGTGAAATTGGTTAAGTTCATTTCATTCACTTTTGCGCCCCTACTTAACGTAAGACCTAGTATTATGACTGCAAACTTGAACTAGGAGGTTCCCTGTTTAGCATAAACTCAATACCTTTAGGTCATGGAAGCTTTGATGTAATTGTGGGAATGGATTGGTTGTCCCAACATAAGGCTGTGATAGTATGTCATGAGAAGGTAGTAGAAATACCCGTGGAGGATGGTAGGATCCATAGGGTGCATGGAGAACGGGTTGTAGGAATCACCAAAGCATTGAAGAGTGCAAAGGAGGATGAACCAAAGTTGAGCGATATATGTGGTACATGAATTTGAAGATGTGTTACTAGAAGACTTGTCAGGGTTGCCTCCACAATGACAAGTGGAGTTTCACATAGATCTAGTTCCTTGAGCGACGCCAATTGCTAAGTCTCCATATCATTTAGCGCCTTCAGAGATGCAAGAATTGTCTGGGCAGCTGCAAGAGTTGCAAGACAAGGGTTTCATACGACCTAGTCATTCTCCATGGGGAGCGCCAATGTTATTTGTCAAGAAGAAGGATGGTTCGCTACGTATGTGTATCGATTATAGAGAGATGAACAAGTTGACAATTAAGAATCATTATCCTCTTCTGAGGATTGATGATTTATTTGATCAACTACAAGGATCGCATTATTTATCCAAGATAGACCTTCGGTCAGGTTATCATCAACTACACGTGCATGAAGATGACATACCTAAGATGGCAACATTTTGAGTTTACAGTTATGCCTTTTGGGCTAACCAATGCACCTGCAGTCTTTATGGATCTGATGAATAGAGTTTGTAAACCGTACTTAGATAAGTTCGTTATTGTGTTCATCGATGACATCTTGATCTACTCGAAGATGAAGGAGGACCATGAAGTTCATTTAGGTTTGGTGTTAGAATTGTTAAGGAAGGAGAAGCTGTATGCCAAGTTCTCCAAGTGTGAGTTATGGTTGCAAGAGGTGCACTTTCTTGGTCATGTTGTCAATCAAAATGGTATACATGTGGATCCCAGCAAAATAGAAGAGGTAAAGAATTAGAAGACCCCTATGATGCCTTATAAGATTCGATCATTTTTGGGATTAGCCAGTTATTATAGACGGTTTATTGCAAACTTTTCCAAAATTACTTAACCTCTTACCTCGTTAACTCAGAAGAATTAGAAGTATGTGTGGGTGTGGAGCAAGAAGAGGCTTTTCAAACTTTAAAGAATAACTTGTGTGATGCACCAATATTGATGCTACCTAATGGAGTGGAAGATTTCGTAGTTTATTGTGATGCATCAAACCAAGGATTAGGTTGTGTACTCATGCAAAGGGGCAAAGTGATTGCTTATGCATTAAGGCAGCTGAAAACTCATGAGAAGAACTATATGACGCATGATTTGGAATTGGGAGCTGTTGTGTTTGCTCTTAAGACATTTTTGTATGGTACTAAGAGTGTTATCTATATGGATTACAAAAGTCTTCAACGCATTTTTGATCAGAAAGAGCTGAATATGCGTTAGAGGAGATGGATTGAGTTGTTTAGTGATTATGAGTGCGAAATTCGTTACCATCCTGGTAAGGCGAACATTGTGGCTGATGCATTAAGTAGGAATGAGCGGCTGAAACCTAGACGTGTAAGGGCTATGGCAATGACTGTCTAGGCTGGAATGAGAGAAAAGATACAAGTAGCCTAGAGTGAGGCGCTTAAGCAAGAGAATGTACTTATGGAAAAGATGTATGGTTTAGATCAGCAGATGGAAAAGAAAGAGGGTAAGAGTTTGTATTTTATGGACCGTATATGGGTTCCATTAATAGGAGATGTGAGAATGATAAACATGGACGAAGCTCACAAGTCTAAGTACTCTATGCATCCAGGAGTTGATAAGATGTACTATGATCTTTGAGATATGTATTGGTGGCCGGGACTGAAGAGAGATATTGCTACTTATGTTAGTAAGTGTTTGACATGTTCAAAAGTAAAGGCCCACTCAAGGCATTTGGGCTTACTGCAACACATGAGATACACTGAATGGAGTGGGATTAGATCACTATGGAATTTTTTCTCTATAGTTGCCTAGCGTCATAAAAGTGGGCATTACCATGATTTAGGTCATAGTCGATAGACTAATAAGTTGGGACTTTCCTAGATATAAGAGGATGACTATTATTACTAAGAAATTGGCAAAGATCTACATTAATGAGATAGTCGCGAGACATGGAGTTCCTGTGTCGATTATTTCAGATAGAGATGGATGATTTATGTCGCGTTGCTGGCAGACTGTGCAAAAAGCTTTAGGGATGAGGTTAGATAATAGTACGGGCTTATCATCCCTAATCGGATGGACATGAAGTGAAGCATATGATTAGACATTAGAGGATATTGTTGAGGGCGTGTGTTATTTCATTTTGGTGGTAGCTGGGATGTTCATCTACATTGGCTGCATTTTCTAACAATATAGCTATCATTCGGAGTATTAGTGTGCTCGGTTTGAAGCCTTTATGGAAGGAAGATGAAGGTCGCCTATTTTCATAGGATGAGATTGGAGAAAGTAGTTTGATTGGACTAATTTGTGTTTATAGAAACGACTAATAAAGTTGTGTTGTATAAAGGAGGAAGCTGCAAGAAGCATGCGAGAGATCGTCAAGTCGCTATGCGGATAGATAGACGCAAACCATTGATTCATAGTAGGAGGAGAAATTTTCGGGGGGGGGGGGGGAGAGGTTAATGTTGAAATGTTATCACCTTGGATAAGGTGTAATACGAGTTGGGAAAAAGGGTAATTTAGCATGATTTATGTAAGACCATTTAGAGATTATTGAATGAGCGGTACCTGGTAGACTCCTTATCTGTTTGAGATTTGCGTAAGGAATTGAGTGGGGGTTACATGAGACATCGTTTCATGTGTTAATAACATAAATTTATGTTTGGCGGATGATAAAATTTGCATGTGCCATTAGGGTGAGATAAAGGTGGAAAAAACTTTTCGTTTTGTTGAAGGAACCATGTGGAGATATTGGATACGTGAAGTGTTAAGAGGTTTAAAGCTGTAGTAGATGATAGCGTTAGTAAGGTTCCTTTGGAATTCTAAGCGTGGTCCCTGAGTTTAATTGGAACGCGAGGATTCTATAAAGTCTTAAGTACCTCAGTTGTTTGTTGGATCGAGGTGTTGATTGGTAGTCTGAATTGTCGGGCTCGAAGATTTCCTAAAGGAGGGGATACTGTAACAACCATGGCTGGTCAGGGCAGGTTAGAGTCAAAACCGTTAGGTGTTGACTTAGGTGTTGTTACCATGTAATTGAATTATGTGATTTTATGTGTTTAATGGTGTTTATATGTGTTTATTAGGTTATTGGTATCAAGCCACTTGAGTGTGATCTCTCAATGAGATTGGAATAGTGGGGTAAATTGGTTAAGGTTCATTTAGTCTCACTTTTGAGTGACAAGGAAATGTGTTTATTGAGATTTGAGCATTTCGTGTTGAAATGTGTAAGTATTTTACGTATAGCGTATTGTTTATGTATAGTAATATAAAGAATAGGTTTAGTTTTTTAGGTTGTAAGTTAAGAATAAGTGAAAAAGAGTTCTTTTTAGAAGAAGGTTAGGTTTGACAATGGAAAAGTTAAAAAAGTTATTTTTTAAAACGTCTAGTGAATTTCGTTTAAGCAAAAGATATAGTCCAATTAGTTAAGGTTTTTTATAAAAACTGTTAAGGGAAATACATGTAAATTATATAATGTAATAAATAGAAAAAAAATGAAAAAAAATAAATGAAAAAGGGCCTAGTCGAGCCAAGAATAATAGAAAAAAAAAAGAAAGAAAAATAAAGAATTGTAGTAGGAGCAAGTTCTTAATTAGGCTTTATCTAGGGATACTTTTAGGAGTCCTATATAATACAAAAAAATAAATCCTAAACCCCTCTCTATTGATCCGCCGAATTGTACAGTAAAAAGAGAGAGAAAATTTAGGGTTTCTTGGTTTAAGGGAATTTTGAGTTTTGTTTAAGAATGATCTAGTTAATTTTTTATCTGCATGTAATCTAAGCTGATGGATGTAGGGTTTTAACCGCATGTAATTGTTCAGCTAGGTTTGGCATTAGGGGTTTAGGTTTCTGAATGTTTATGGTTTTAGTTATATATATTCATGTTTGGATCATTCTTTATTGTTATTCATGATTGGGTTGTCGGTTAGGGCTGTGATCTTTAGATTCAGTGTCCGTTTAAGATTTACTGCAGAAATTTTGGTCCTGTCTTGTTGAGGTTCATAAACATTCCATAATAAATTCAAATAGATTTAATTTAAGGTACTGGATGATAACCTCAGAGAGTCTACTTTCTCCATCAAAAGTTTGTCTCAGTAAGTTTTTAAATGGTCGCTCAGGGGAAGTGGGTCAAAAGGATGTTACAAGATATCGCAGTGTGTAAAACCTGTGGACGAATTTCAGGTTTGGTTTTAATTTTTTATAAAATAACTTAGACATCTGTTAGAGCTCTAATATCCACGTGGCTCAGTTAGTTTATATATTGTGTGTGGACCCCTGATTTTTTCTATAGACCTTAATGTGGTTTAAATGTGGGTATCTAATGTCATACTTTTATGGGCGTCAGATTCTGGAACGGAAAGTCTGGCAAACTTTAGATTACTGAATTTCTAATGTGTATTACTGTATAAATCTGGTAATGACTTTGGGAGAGTCTATGAGAGGTTACATAGTACATATAGTAGCATGGGTTGAATTTTGGTCTTGAATTGTGGAAGGTTTATGTGTACGATTAGGATTGCGTAGTGAGTTTAAGATTCTGCTCTAAACAAAAAAGATTTAAAGTGGTTAGACATTGAAGAGTAAATGGCATATGTAGGAGTTGGAAGGGGGTTAATCAAGTATAGGAGAAACTATGGTAGATAATTTAGATATCATCATAGTTGAGGTTAACATCATATTGGTGTTGAATGCCTAATGTGAAGTAGCTTAGTGCTGTGCTTAAGTTGTTTAGATTATCCGTGAAAGTTGTCTTGTGTGATGGCTTTTAGTTGGTTTTATTTTGGGAAGTTAGCGATCTGTGGTGAATTTTCTGTAGTCCACTCTTTTTATTTTTGAAAAATTGAGATGGTAATGATGCTAAGTGGTTTGGAAGTTGTTTTTGGGAATTGACCTATGATTATGTGTTTTGTTGCGTTATGGACATTACCTGTGACTTGCATATGGTTGATCTGATTGCTTGATATCTGTGTTGTGATTGAGGATATCGATTACTAGTGCGGTGGCTTTATCATCTCCCGGATCGTTAATTGGAGATTGATAACTCAGTGAATTGGTATGGGTCCAGGCCTATTTATAGATTCAGCTGGTTAGACGTTTAGGTGCGTAACGTGAGAGTATGGATCGGAGGGGTACGCCTACCTAATATATGTATGGTTGGTTTGATATGGTGATTTGGTTTGCATGTTAGCATAAGTTCATATGTTGCATAATTGTCCTATATTGTTTTGATAATCACAGTAATTAGTTTGAAAGGTTTATAATGTGAGTCTTAAACCTATGACTCTCACCAACCGTTGTGTTGACGTTTTAAGCATCATTTTTAGGTGAGCTTCATGAGAATATTGAGGTTAGGAGAAGTGGCTAGAGCGACTGCTAGGATTGCATTGGAGTTCTCTCCTGAGTTTGTTTATGTTTATTGCATGTATTTTGTTGAATGTTATTTGATTCTATTAGGATCGTGAGATATTGTTCTTGTATTGGTGAGACCCTCTTTCATTAATACAAGATGTTGTTCTTTTGGTTATCGGTATTGTCATGACACATTGTGTCTTTATTACTTAGTGGTGTATTTAGTGTTTCTCTATAGTTGACACCATTGTGTTGTGATGATATCCATGACGTTACGCCTCGTGTTTCTGCCTTGGCGGGGTGTGACAACCATGGGGGTGATTACATGTAATTGTATACGTTTAACTTGCTAAAATCATTGCAAAATTTGTGTTTTTGAAGCTAAAATACTCAAAAATTAATAGATATAGATTTTGATGTTTAAAATGTTAAAGTTTATGTTTTTATGTTAGATATAGCTTAAACATGGTTAGTTTTTCAAAAGTTTCAAGAAAAAACGTTAAAATTTAGGTGTTTTAGGTGTTTTTAGTATTTTATGTTCGTGTGTACTTTTAGACTAAACCAACGACTTGACCTGTTCATGTAGCGGTTTGGCAACTTCTTATTAGCGGTCTGTCATCAGGTAATAGTGATTTGACTTAACAGGTTCAGCAGTTTGACCTTTAGTATTAGCGGTTTGACCTACAAGACTTTGCGGTTTGGCTTATTATCACTCGCGTTTTGGCAACATCATTTTAGCAGTTTGACTTATTGTTATCAGCGGTTTAACAATTCAATCCAGTGATTTGACTTGTCATTATAGCGGTTTAATCTTCGTTAAATCTAGCGGTTTGTCACACGTGTACTAGCAGTTTGGTTTAAATTATCTAGCGGTTTGAGGTCACTTTATATAGTGGTTTGTCTTTAATTACTAGTTGTTTGACATTCGTTCATCCAGCGGTTTGACTTTGATTTCCAGCAGTTTGAGTTCAATTCCACTTGCAATTTGACAGCTTCATCTAGCGGTTTGAGTACAGTCTTTCTGCAATTTGTCTCAGTAAATCCCTTAGTTCATCTAGCATTTTGACTGATAAACCAAACATTTGATCCAAACAACTTGTAACCTTAAAACCAGTAACAAACACTTAATCAATTACAAAAACACAAATCAAGAACACTTAAAACAACATCAATTTAACATAATTCTAATTAATCATTGAATCAAACTAATCATCTCATCTCATACATCAATCATTTCAAGATGTTGACTTTGGTAGAAAATGTGATTGTAGCTAGGGCTGACAATCATCCTTTATGTTTGATAATACTCAGTATAATTCGTGGGCAAGTCATATGCTACTCTATATCAAAGGTAAGGAACACGGTAAGCTACTCGTTGACTCAGTCCTTAAAGGTCCTTTTAAATATGGCATAGTTACAGTACCCAGAACTGAAACTACACCTGCAACTGTCAGAGATAGATCTTATGATGAGCTTACAAATGCTAAAAAGATTCGTGAAGCTTGTGATATAAAAGCAACAAACATTGTTCTACAAGGCTTACCATGAGATATCTACAATTTGGTGAATCATCACAAAGAGGCAAAGGACATTTAAGATAGAGTCAAGTTACTCATTGAGGGTTCAGAAATCTCATTGCAGGTTAGATAGTCAAAGTTGTATAATGAGTTTGACATGTTTACCTCAGTGCCTGGAGAGACAATTCATTCGTATTACTTGAGGTTCGCACAGCTGATAAATGACATGCACTCAATTAGAATGACAATGAAACCAATCTAAATTAACACAAAATTTGTCAATCATCTTCATCCTGAATGGAGCAAGTTTGTGACAAATGTGAAGTTAGCTAAAGACTTGCACAAAACCAACTTTGATCATCTGTATGGTTATTTGAGACAACATGAAGCTCATGCTAATGAAGTGCGTTAAACAAGGCAATGATACCCAGATCCTCTTGCCTTGGTGGCTAATACATCTAACTCTTCTCCATCTTACACCAACCAGTCTATAACAACCCGTAATTTTACAGTATTTCATCAATGTAATATCTACTTATTATATTAAGTACTACTTTTTCACGGGAAATGTTTTAGTGTCAGTTTCATTTCATTTCGTAATAATTTACGATTTTAAAGTAAACGGAGGTTCACCCAAGTGAAACCTATGCATGATTCTATCTATGTTTACATCAAGTAAATGTCCTAATATGTCAAGTCAACAATCTAATATCCATTTTATCATATACGTTATTCATTTAATAAAGTTTTCACGGACGAAATAAAAGGCTTAAAACCATTAAAGTTTACGTTGTAAACCCTAAGTTCATGTAAAGATAAACTTCAAATGAATGTCGCAGTCGCAACAAAGCTACTCATGAACACGTATCATAACATCTTATTTGAATTGTATGTTTTCGCACTCCAAAATATGGTACAAAGTCTTTTATAGCATAATGTGTACTGTCATTAATGAAGACATCGCAAAAAAGCTGTTTTAGACCATTGTTTTTCGCTAAAGAAAAGATTGTAATCATCAAGTACAAGTGTTACAAGCAAGTCACGACTTCATTTACAATTCTATAATCTAGTCTCACTCAGTTTCATAAGATTCTTGAGAATGTAACCTACGAAACCTAACCCGAGCAGAAATACTACACCATGACCGTGTCTTGGTTTTTATGCGATTTGTAAAACCCAAGCAATTATTCAAAGAAGTTGTAAATACATGTATTTGAAACACTTTACAAATCACATTCATCACATTTTTAACAACAATGTAAAAGAGCATTATAAACCTAGAAAACCCTAACGAATCCTAATTTCAAACATGACGTTTACCTATTTTTACCATTTTGAACTCCGGAACACTATCAAAACCTTGTGGTTAAAATCTTGAAATACAACCTTAGTAATCCTATTATCTATCTTTAATAATCAAATGGCCAATGAAAAATAACATGAAAAATCCTAACCGTGGCTCCTATTGAACCCGTATACCTTTTCTTTCACTTTGACCCTTTCAGAAGAGTTAACAACTTTATATCAAAGCAACCTTAATGGACATCACCTCTTCACTTTCCACGCAGCTTACAGGACCTCCTTCTTCCATTTCTTGGCATAAATTGAGCCACATCTCCCTCTCTTTTTTGCTCTCGATAATAGCACAAGCCACACCAAATACCCATAAGCATCTATCCACATGGCAATCCTACTTTCTCAAGCCCTTCAGAAAGACGCTATACCATAGACTCTCTATTAATATCCTAGCGGCTAGCTGCTACACATGTCCAAGACTAGGCCATTAAGTTTCCTTGGTCCCTAAGGGTGGTTCGCACCTATATAAAGGGTGTAAACCCTTCATTCTAACTCATCCCCCACATCTTCTTTCTATAACCCACAATAATAGCAAATCTCTGCTCAAGAAGGTCCTAAGAAGTCCCAAGACCCAAAGCAAAGAAACCAAGAAAATAAGCCCCGGAGTTGTTATTCTAGGCGTACAAAGCTAAAAGTCCCGATTTCGATCCGTTTCAAGCTCATATTTTGTTTTCATAGCCTCATAATGTTCATATGATCATGCCTAAACTATTTTTAAAAGCTTTGAACTAAAAAACATATGTGTTTTACCTTTTTGATCCAAACCAAGCTCATGAAACCCTAATTTCATGTTTTTGCTTAATCTATAAGTTAAACTTGTAAAATATTGTTATAATCTATCATAATAAGCTTATCTAACATTATAATAAGCACTTTGTTAAGTCTTGAAAGAATTTGAATTAAAAACCTACGCGTTTTTGTTTTAAAACCCTAATTCGACTCGTTTTGATTTCTAGCTTAACGAATCATTATTTTAAACTTTCGTTACGTTAAACCTTCATATTTTAGCTTATATTAATATGTTATTACCTGCAAATATCATTTGGAATCTTAAAATAAGCTTGCATGGCGTTCTGGATTTGTTTTGCAAAAGTATTCCATGCAAGGGGTATATATTGTAACTTTCTGAAACTTATAACTAAAAGGGCTAAAAATGTTATTTTATCAAAGTTATAACTATAGGGGTCTATTATGTCACTTTCCAAAGTATAAGGTTTACTTTGTATATCTTTTAAACTAGAAGGACCAAACTCGTAAAAATGAAAACTCCAAGGGTATATTTTGCCATTTTTCATTCTTAAGGGTCTAAAATGTAACATTTTGAAAAAAGTGTAAAAATGTGTTCAAAACCTTATAAGACATAACTTTTATTAACGCTTGATGTGCTTATCATTTCCAGTTATTGAGCAAAACGCTTAAAACCGATTATGTTATAACTATTATATAATTCAATCAAATTCGTGCTTTTTAAAAATCCTTGTCTCGAATCTTATATCGTACCACAATACTTGTGAGCTTCATATTAAGGTGTTCATCTTGGATTACGTTTGATGAGTTGTGGGTTTACGATTTAAGTGACTAGCTCCTCAAACGTTTATGATGACCTTGTGAATTTATGATGGCTGGGGACTGGTGATCCAATATTCCAAACTCGTCCAATCAAACTCATAACAATATTTAAACATATTTTAAAAACCAAAGGTTCTAAGAGTACAATTTATTAAGACTAGACATTATTTTCTCAGGTTTGCGTGACGTGGCGGGTCTTGTTTACTTTCATCATGCCTTATATAACCTTCTATGTTAAGATTGTGTTAAAGTCATCACGCTTTCATTTGGAATTATTTTTTAAACCATCCTATTAGGTGAGTTCATAACCTCTCCTTTACTTTATTTACATGTTTTATAAACCCGCGAAGGGGGATACATGCTTATGATAAACTCTGTTTATCATACTAGTTTATCTGTTATACAAGTTTGATTACGTTTCAGACTTAGTCCGAGATTCTTAGCCTCGTATTTTAATATTTTTGAATGTTTTATAAAACCTTGCGAGGGGATACTTGCTATAAAATGAATTATTTGATTTCTCATACATTCCATGACTATACTGTTTTCAAAAACCGTAAGGAGATACATGCTATTAAATAATGCTTGCAATGTGTTTTCTAAAACCATATGCCTATTCTAATATTTTATTGCCCTTAAGTACATTGGAAGTATCTTGTATGATAGTAACTATAGTATGTCTATCGGGTTAAAGATCCTAATATATCTTTTGGTAGATATCTACCAATTTCTCTTTGGGTAGTTATCTCTATAATATCTCTTTGGGTAATATCTTCTAATATCTCTCTACTGGGTAATATCCCCAACATCTAATTTGGATAATAGCTCCTAGTATCTCTTTTGATAGTGACTCCTGGTATGTCTCGGGTAGAGGCTTTCGATTCTATTAAGTTTATATACGTGATTCATGAGGTTAGATGCAATAATAATGTTCTTTATGATAATAATGTTCTCCATGATAATAATGTTTCTCCTTGATTATATGTTTCTATGATAACAATGTCTCTCCATGATTAATAATTGTTCTCCATGATTAATTATCCCTGCAATGCGAATATTCTTAAATTATGATAACTTGTATTCAACTATTCATTTCAAACCTATGAATTTCACTTCAACTTTGTGTTGACCCTTTTATGATGTTTTTCCTAGGTAATTGAGCAACTTATGGCATGGACTTGAAGATGGCTAAAACCAGTTATCATTCATACTTAATGTTTCTAGATTTTGGGACCTGCCTTTGTAAAAACTTAGGAGAAAACACAGGAACAACAAAACCTAAGTCTACAAACAGTGACTTAGTCATAAGTTGTGTAGGAGCTTGAGGTGATTGATAAGCAACTTGTGGAATTACTTGAGGAACAGTTAAGATTTGATGATTCATTTGAGACTGTAATGTATGTGATGGTGGAATGGATGAATGATTGAATTGAGTTTGTGATGGATAATGAGATGAGTAATTATAACACCCCGTGTTTTAGGGTCATTGACGTCGTCAATAAATTCACTATGTATTTTTAGTATTGTACGCGTTTGCTTTTAATCGTAAACGTTAAGTTAAATCGCGTAAGCTAAAAATTATCGTTCAATGTAAACGGGCATCAAACAATTAAACATTTACATCAAGCAAGTATTAAATAATTATTTTGAGAATAATTATGGTCTTTGTTCATTTTATTTTTATTGGTTACGTAAATTGTTTACGTTTCGCAATAAATTACATTTAGGCATACCCAGAACCACCAAAATTAATCTATGCTTCAACGAATACCTATGTTTATATGCAATGCTCAAAGTTTTATGAAACTTTAGCTACGTACATCACATGAGTCAAATTCTCTACAAAGATAATAAGCTAGGTCTTACAATTTTACAAAGTGATACATTATGTTAAATAAGTTAACAACTTAAAACAATGCAAGCATTCTTTTCTTATTACAAGAATGATAAAAGCTAGTCAAGGACTTCCTCATTTCCATGGGATAACTCCCACTTAAGGGAACAAGGGACCACTAGCCTTAATGGCTAGCTCATGACTAGTAGTTTGACCACTAGTCACCTTGTTTCCCTCTTCTTGTTCCAACGACCAAAACACTCTCTTGCATAAGTCTTGGACTTTGATTTCTAGATCTTTGACAACCCCTTGATATATATATTACATGCACGCATTGAGATAACATCACCCAACTCATAGCACTTAAGAAAAACAAATAAAACTCGCCCTTTATGCTCAACAAGCCCACGGCTCAAAATCATACTCCCACACAAACCATACAAATTTTTCTACCACTAATACAAGCATACATACATCATATCTAAGGTCATACAAAAAGTTTTGGAAGCTTGGTTGGTTGATTAAGGAGGTTAATCAAAGAAAAAGGAAGATTAGGGTTTCTAGTTGGATTAGGGTTTTGAAAGCTTGTAAGCTTGGGTTTAAAGTCTAAACAAGGGTTTAGCACATATTTCTCATCATCATTATTCATCATAAGGTCATCTAAAAGCCCTTATCTTTTCATTTCATGAGTTTATATGTATATGATGTTCTATGTAGCAAAATCATCACTTAGGATATGTTTAACTTGTAAAAATGGATTTTTCTTGTAAACATGATTTTATGAACTTGTACACATGTTATATGGATGGTATTATGAAGTTATAAAAGGAATATAAGTCTTGTACACTCATGGTTTATGTGTAAAAATGGATATGTATAAACTAGTGATTAAAGTTTACTTAAGAAAGTTATGGTTTAAAATTGTTGTTATGGACTTGTTAACTTGGACATTTGGACAAGATATGGACTAATGGACTTTATTATATGTAAGATATATAAGGTATATAGTTATAAAAGATTGGTGGTATTTTAATTGATTGAAAAGTATATGAAACAAAAGTATATAATTAAGTATATAAAAGATATAAAAAGGGCTGTTTGATTTCGAATTTCAAACAGTGAGTTTGATGTTTTACAAAGATAGTACACCTCATGACGATTCCAAATATGTAAAGAACTCGAAAAACCGCCTTATAACGAAAAAGATACGGCAAAAATACGTTTTACGTTAATACCGGGTTTATAAAATAAATTTTATAAAAACAACTTAACAAACACTTCTGATATCAAGGGTTTAACATTTTTAACAGATTGTACACATTTTTAGGATTCCAAAATGATAAGAATCGTAATTTTTCAATCAATAACGAAGAAGTTATGAATTTCGCGAGTTTACAATAATTAACACTTTTATAAAAATAATTTTATAAAAAGTTACTGTTCATGACAGAAACATTTATTTTTGTAAACCTCATAAATAAATAGAACTTTCAATTACGAGAACGTGCTCGAAAGAATTACTAAAAACGGAGCTAAAACGAATAAAATACGACGTTTACGATAATTAAAGTTTATAAAAGTAATTTTATAAACTATGAACAGTAAAAATTACTGTTCATCAGCAGACCCCACTTTATAAAAATGTGATAATTTTAATAACGAAGACGTGCTCGAAGGAATCGCTAAAATCGGGATTAAAACGAATAAGTTGTTGCATTTACGGGTTTTACGACAATTAAATTTATAAAAGTAAATTTATAAAACGTCATGAACAGTAAAAGTACTGTTCATCAGAAGGTTATAAAATATAAAAATGTAATATTTTTATATATCATCTTAATACGAAGACGTGGACGTAAGAAACGCGAGAAACGGGTTTAAAACGGGAAAGTTATGCTAGTTTTACCAAAACGATAATTATAAACGTTTTCACTTTATAACAATGATTTTTAAATTACAAATAGATGGTGATGAGCTATATAGATTAATACGATATTATTTCTCGAAGTGCATAATACTTTAACGACCTATGTATGATTAGGTTGCCTTCGTATTCGTCCGTTGACTAGTTTATTTCACTACTTGATTATTAACTCATTCACTTCACTGCTGAGTGTGAGTTCATAAAAGCCACGCCACAAACGTTTACATTATTTTGTGTATAATAATTTTTTCGGTGAGAAACATGCATTGTTTTACAATTGGACACAAGTGGTTAAGTTTTACATTATGATTACGTGTTGCCTAAGTAGCGATAACCCTAGATCGAATCTCAGACGATGTCGTAGGAGCTTTCCAATTCTTTACTGCCTCTATCTTACCTGGGTCCACGTGAATACCACTCTGATTAACCACGTGACCAAGGAAATGCACTTCTTGCAACCAGAACTCACACTTGGAGAATTTAGCATACAACTTCTCCTTCCTCAATAATTCTAAAACTAACCTCAAATGCACTTCATGATCTTCCTTAGTCTTTGAGTAGATCAAGATGTCATCGATGAATACAATAACAAACTTATCTAAATACGGTTTACAGACTCGGTTCATCAAATCCATAAAGACCGCCGGTGCATTGGTTAATCCGAAGGGCATAACGGTAAACTCAAAATGTCCATACCTTGTTCGAAATGCGGTTTTTGGAATATCGTCCTCATGTACTCGGAGCTGGTGATAACCCGATCGAAGATCTATCTTGGAGAAATAACATGAACCTTGTAGTTGATCAAATAAGTCATCAATTCTAGGGAGAGGATATCGATTCTTAACAGTTAACTTGTTCAATTCTCTATAATCGATACACATACGAAAAGAGCCATCCTTCTTCTTAACAAACAACACTGGTGCTCCCCACGGAGAATGACTCGGTCGTATGAAACCCTTGTCTTGCAACTCTTGAAGCTGCCCAGACAATTCTTGCATTTCCGAGGGCGCTAGACGATATGGAGACTTCGCAACTGGCGTCGCTCCAGGAACTAAATCTATGCGAAACTCAACTTGTCGTTGTGGTGGTAACCCCGACAAGTCTTCCGGGAATACATCAACAAAATCCCGTACTACAGATATATCACTCAATTTTGGTTCATCTACCTTAGCATTCATTAAGGCTTTAGCGGCTCCTAAAGTACGTTCCCCTTGAACCCTAAGTATCCCACTACCTTCCAACGGTATTTCAACCACCTTCTCATGACACACTATCACAGCCTTATTCTGGGATAACCAGTCCATCCCCACAATCACATCGAAACTTCCATGACCCAATGGTATCAAATTTATGCTAAACAGGGAATTTCCTAGTTTTAGTTTGCAGTCACGGATAATCCTATCAACTTCTACTTGCTTACTATTTGCTACTTCTATCACATAACCAGGATTTACAATACTAGGTTTCATATTTAGTAAAGGCGCAAATTCAGTAGAAATGAAACTAAAATCAGTTCCAGAATTAAAAAGCAATAGCAAAATGATCGTTCAAAGAAAAAGTACCCGTCATAATGTTAGGATCCTGTAAAGCCTCCACCGCATTCACATTCACATTGAAGGCCCTTCCTCTAGTTTGATTCCCATTGTTTTGGGTGTTATGGTTACCCTCCAAAGCCAACGGATTTCCTGCTTGATCAGGTGCTCGGTTCATCTTGGGAAAAGTATTGCGAAGGTGATCAGAACTACCACATTCATAACAAACCGTCTGACCATTACCCATCCTAACTACATTTACATGAGCCACTTGCCTATACAGTGCCCAACAATCTTTAGCAAAGTGACCCAGTTTCTGATAGTTGAAACACAATTTACAAGCTCCATTTTCTGGATGATAGGCATAACACTTGGTACACTTAGGATAGGAGCCCACAAACTCGTTTTTAGGAGAAGCTGTCGCCACAAACCCTGTCCCCACTTTTGCCTTCTTATTCTCTTTCCATGACCCTCCTGACTTACTTGACTCATCCACTTCCTTTCTTTTCTCATTACCCTTCGTCAATGTACCACAACTGACTACCTCATCAGTAAGTATTCCAGCCCTAAGGATTGCACTCTATATTGTGGTTGGTTGGGTCGCTCAGAGCATTCCCCAAATCTCAAGAGCCAAACCAGCTATGTACCTCTTGATGCGTGACGACTCAGGAGTAACTAGGTGCGGAACCAACTTAGCCAATTCGTGAAACCGATCTGTATAGCCGGCATGATTGGCTCCCACCATCTTATGATTCCAAAACTCGGTTTCCAACTTCTTCATTTCATTGCTAGGATAGAACTCCTCTACAAGCAATGCCTTAAAATCAGTCCATGGCATACCTATTGCAGCTTCGCGACCTCTTGCTTGAACTTGGGTGTTCCATCAAGTCAAAGCCTTGTTCACAAACGAGCTAGCAGCATACTTCACCTTTTGATTCTTAGAACACCCACTATTGTCAATTACATTCTCCATCTTCTCGATCTATCAGGGAAATGCTATCGCACCTCCCTTTCCATCATACTCTTTGGGATTGCATGCCATGAACCCTTTGTAAGAACACCCATTGTTCCTACCATTCCTACCATTCCCACCATTAGCATTCACCTGATTAGCCACTTGAGTGACGATTTGGGGTAGGATGGTTTGCAATTACTATGCGATGATGGCAGCAATGTCAGGATTCTCGTTATCATTGTTGGGACCACTTCTACGGTTTGGAGCCATTTCTATAAGGAACATAATATCGACATACGTTAGATGAAAGGGGATGGATTCTCACCCTAATATTCCTATTATAACACATATATCATTATATACTCATGCATTCACAGCATTAACCACCAACATGTTAACATCAATCTGTGAAATCATACTTGCAAGTCCACTTGTGTTGTGGAGCATGTATAATTATGTTGGCCACCATAATTATAGATGCTCCCTTCCACAGATGTACTCCCTTCTATGACCCTACTTCTCAATGTTAACAAGACATATAACATATAATTCATATCAAACAAATCACCACACATGGAAAATAACCCAGAAATCACTTAAGCCTTATTATTAAAATACTCAAATAAATCCAAAAAATCCAAAAGTAAACATTCCTAACATGGCTCCAACCAAAGTCAAACAAACTAAAGCCTTAAAACATAGAACAAAACAGATAGTCAGGTATTGGGTCAAACTCCACTTTCACATGTGTCTTCTAACTCACTACACGTGGGTCCACTCCTAGCCGTAGACTCGAGATCTGAATCACTGTCGGATACTGTATAACTCAGCAACTCATAGTTTGGCCCTTTATTAGGCTCTTCTTCTTCTTCATTCGATGGTGGGTATCTAGGAAATTTTCCAGGTAATTTGGTGATAGTGCCATCATTTGCAGTAATTTTTGTTTCATATTTCATAATTGTTTCCCCTTTAACTTCTTTCACAATCAAATTCTCTTTGACTTGACACGGGTATGGGTTAATAGGAATTCGGATTTTACGGCTAATCCGCCTCACCTAAAGTCCAGTCTTTGGATAAGTAAAACTCCAACGTCCAGTTGCACGGGAAACTCCCAAACGAAACTTCTTATGGTTAGGGGGAGACATGGCTAAAATATCAAGAACATAGCATATAACAAATCATATAGGGGAAAACAACATAACTAAATAAAAATTAAGCACAAGGAGATAATAAAAGCTATGAAATTAGGGGGAAGCATGATAGTTATAATACTAACCACTTAAGCCCTAAAATGCATCTATATGAAGGACTCCTAGGTTATAGTCTAGGCTCAACCACCTACTTCTCTATAACCAAAGGCTCTTATACCAATTCGTCACACCCCGCCAAGGCAGAAACGCAAGGCGTAACGAGAATGGATATCATCACAACACAATGGTGTCACAATAGAGAAAACTACATTAACTAAACGGAACATAAAGGACACAGACTGTCATGAAAATACCCAAACAAAAATAAAAGATATTCGGCGTCTTGTATCAAAGTAAAAGGGGTTCACATCAATACCAAGACATGCAATACGGCCAAAACATGTCTAAGCAGTTCAAACCAACAAACATTCAGTATTCAATCAAATGAGAAATAAACTAGGTCTCTCTAGCCACTTCTCTCATTCCTATAATCTTCATGATGCTCACCTGAAAATGATGCTTAAAAACTTCAAAACAAAGGTTGGTGAGAGTCATAGGTTTAAGACACACAATTTAAACCTTCAATCAATTATTGTGATTAATAAAGACAAGGTAGGACAATTATAAACTATCATGAACTTATGCTAATATGCAATCCAAATCATCATATCAACAATTAATACTGGGTAGGCGTACCCATCCGATTCATTCTAATACTAGGTAGGTGTACCCATCCGATCCATTCCAAAACTGAGTAGGCGTACTCATCCGATCAACTCAACAACACTTGACATGCCAAATATGAAACATGCAAATAAATCACAATCAACATGTAACATCAAGTCATGTAACAGTCACACAATGTCCATATTCAAATTAAAACACATAATCATAGTAATTTAAAATATTTTAAAACCATTTGCATCATTTCCATCCTAATTTAAAAGCAATGTAAAAAAGAGGGACTATGAAACTCACCTAATGCTCAAGCAGCTTCCAAATGTCTTATATAAAGCTACACAATAGAATATAAATGTGTTACACGCGACTAAGCCAAATGCTTAAGTCCATGTAGCAATCATATGATGGATGTCTAAGGGGTTTACATACCTCCATGGGTCACCCCAACACCTTTCTCAACTTTAATCCTTTCATTTACTCATAAGTCTACTTATTTACATTTTACACGAAAACACAGAATTTTAGTGACACTTTCCAATTTTCTAAACCATACCTACTAACCCTCATAAATTCCCTATAAACTTCCATGAGTTTACTATCTAACTTATTTTTCCACTAATTTATTCCCATAATTAAATGCCCCTAATAAATTCCAACTTTTTAATTACTCAAATTCGGATCTGAACGCGCACTAAAATGTTTGACCTTACTAACCATACTTAGACAACTAATCAGAAGTTAAAACTTTGTGGAAGGTTTATAGACATATAGAACTTAACTTTGGTGTTTTGGCTAACCTTAATTCAAATTTTAAATAGCAGTTTTACCTCTCTAATTCTGACCTAAATCTGACCCGTATATACTGTTTTGATAACTTTTCTTGCAATGACCATTTGACTAACTTCCAGAACTCAAAATCATTCGAGGCCAGACTTTTTGAAAAGTAGACTCTATGAACTACAATTTAGGCACTAGAAACACCTCAAAAAACATTACCATCATAGAGATATCATCCGTTAAACACAACCCTAAAATCTGCCAAACCCTAATTCACAAATTAATGCGATCTAAGCCTAACCGTTTACACCAATATGATTCTAATCAAACCCTAAACGCACTAGCAAGATTATAACATCATTAATTATAGAAGTTTTTAAACCTTGATGATCCATCATATTATTTGTTACATGATTTGAAAAGGGTAACAAGATTAGATCATTACCTAGCTTACCTTCTTGCTCCTAACACCACAATTCTTGTAAAATTCTTGGATCAAAATTTTTATCTTCCTTGTTCTTAAGGGGAGGGATTTCATACGGCATAAAGGAGAAGGGGGGAGAAACAATTGGGCTAGGGTTTTATACTAAACCTAATAAATAGATCTAATTAAAACTTGTTAATAAGTAAAATACATTTTTTCCGTTTTCTCTTAAAAACCGACCGGCCCCCTTAGTATATATATTTTTATTATTATTTTTTTATTTTTTAATTATACTTATATTTACATTACCTTAATTTCCTACAAAAACCTTGGTAAAATTAGTTACCTTTTGCATAAAAAAAACGAAATACTATCTTTCTATTTATAACTTTCATTTCACAAAATACTTTCTATATTTAGAAAGTTCGTTACTAATTCTCATATTTCACGAACCTAATTCCCTTCTATTATGACAAATTTTGTCATAACTTTCTATAATATTTTTCTTACACATAATTATCCACAACTTGACGTTAGCATGTATGCAAACACGTCACTCATTTCATTGTCACGACATGGGTGAACAAATTGGAAATAACCCTCAATATCTCAAACCCATTCTAAAATGAGATGAACATGCACCTCAGAATGATAAACATGCACACATATAAGGTCACATAGATCATAAATATAGCACATATAAACAATTAGCCAACACTAAAAGGTATGACTAACCTGATCAAATCACAGGTGCCACAGTTATTGAGTACATGGTTGCTAAGGTCCGTATCATTGTAAAATACTTGGTTTTGGGACGATTGGGATTCATGGTAGTATTTATTTCGCGGAAGAATGGGGAAGAAAAGTTAAGTCAATACCCCCATACGTTTGTTAGATGATCTCCATGTTATTTTGATCCACCTCAAATTGGGTCATTAGTTAGATTGTAAATATCGAGTATGTAAAAACACAAGTGTAGGAGTACGTGTTGTAAACCCCAAGTTATGATGTATTATGTTATTAAAAAAAGAGAAAACCAGAAAAGAAAAAGAAAGAAATTGATGTAGAGTTGTGTAGAGTTTGTATATCTTTGTATGGTCTTGGGTCTTAGCATCCAAACTAGCATGCATTAGTGTAAATAATTTGCTACCCTTTCCACTCCAAAGTCACCAAAAACTTACCCAAATGTATCCAATCTGTTTCTGTTTCTCATATTTATATGTTATTTAAACCTTACCACACCAAAACCCTTTGAAAAGACCTCTTAGATAGTAATGAATAATGCTTGTGCCTAGCGATAGAGGTTTGATCCTTTACCAAGCCTATGGTAAATTATATGCTATGACAGGTAATAAGTGTTGATTTTTCGTTTCCCCCTTATGTTTTAATATATAGATTATACAACCAGAGTGTAAAGTGAGAATACCTAAACACTTATGTGAGGTGCTAGTGTATGCTTTTCGTGCTTTTAATTACGAGATCTAGAAGGTTATGTTGTAAAATACTTTTAAAGAGTGGGTTAACATTGAATCCTCTTATTGTATTGCTTAGGGTCGACATAGAGCCCATTTCCCTTGAGGACATGCAAATCCTAAGTGTAAGGGTATTTGATGAGGTGTCATTTTATTTACTTTTTCAGGGTCGTTTAACCCCCCTAAATCATGCTTTATGTCCCAAAATGTATGTTTAATTTTTCAGTCTTTTTTGGTATTTAGCATCCTTGAATGTGTGTATTTGGGAACACATTTGGAGGAAATGTAGTGGACTTGGGCGCTCATTTGGAGTAGAATCAGACATGACTAAAGGACCGACACCAACATTCCTCCAAGATTTTATGTTCTCTTAGCGGCTGGAGACGGCATCACCAGTTCTACACGACGCCGTCACAACCACTTGTGACAGGTTGTTCCGTCACAACCTTTCACAGACTGGTGTTAGCTCACACGACCCAACCAAGATCTAGGATATTCTATTTACACGACAATGCATCACGTTAAAACCGATGCTGAAGACACCGGTGATTTTTAATCTATATATACAAATCCGTTTTTAGGGTTTTAGTGTGTAACTTTAAAGTAAAAAAGGGAGACGAACCCTAGTTCGTTTGGCAGCTTATTAGGATAATTTTAGGGCCTCAAAATCCTATTGCAACTCCTTCAATTCATGTTTTAATCAAGTAAGATTATCTTAATCATTCAATATGTCTTGTTGTTTGATTCATTATTATTCTTGCTTTATCTTTAACATTCTTGGCTAAACTCCCTATTGTGTTCATTTATGATTGTATGAAACCTAGAATGTAGATCTTAGTGATGTTGCTTCTTGTGATGGATGTGCATGTTAGGCTTTAGAAAACTAGCTTTTGTCTGTATCCCTATTGATTATGTTCTGGGAATCATGATTTGTGTTGAAAGGATTTACCATGGTAAAAGTCTTACATACTACCTTGGCCCACTCCTATTATGTGTGGTTGATCCACTTCTTAAATTTGCACACGCATGTAATATATCTTAGGGGCCTTGTAATAGTCTTATACTACCTTACTTGGATTGACCTTAACGGAATATTTAATAGACGGCGGGTTCATGTTAATTCGTTCAGGACTTAGGTTATAAGTACATAGATCCTCACAATTATCCTCTAATGTGTGACAATAGTAACAACACTGAGGGAAGCAATCAAGGGAATAATACATGATTAAATGAATATAATCGTTTATTATTAATGTGATGTCGTTGTATGGTATATTGAAGATGATTCAAGTTTTAAATTTATATTTTGCCGACTTAACCAAAAACATAAGATACTTTACGCGGCTAGTATGTACTTTCTGATCGGTAGTAGGTTTCGTGGTAAAGTAGGATGTAAACACTTGATGCGAGGTTAAATCTTATCTAATTTTAATTAATATCTTGGTTATCTAATCTATGTTAATTCTATTCTTATTCTAAACCTATGTATAAAAGTATGATCAGACTAAATCTTAATTCCTAACGGGAAAGGGCGGTTTCTGCCTGAGTAGACTGCGACGGTTTTGTTGGAGTCTATAATGTGTCAATTATAAGCACTTTTAAAGTCCACTACAAGCGAGATTATCAAAACGATAAAAGATTCGTCGGTCGATACCTTATATTAGAAAAACTATAATTACCATTATTAATCTGTTTTGAACGTTGTTTGTTTATTTAGTGGCTATCATTCTTAAAGACTTTAGGCGTAGCATCATCTCCTAAGACTAGTATACAAATAATTCTGGTCCTAATTAAAGCATCCCACATAAAGCATCCATTAATTTGCTGCTTATAATCAATCTTAGGCGATTATAAAGCCAATGGTGATCGTGTTAAACCTCCTTAAGCTCATTAGAGACTTTACCCCCTTACCACTTAATGGCCACAGTTTATACATAGTAGTCTACTTGTCCAAACTATCAAAGGATATCAAGAATGTTACTGTTTGAATTATCCTTAAGCCAGGCTCACCTGCTAGTCAATCACGGATCTCAATAAAACCTAGTTTGGCATATCCTATTAATAGTTGTAAGCCTGAAGCGATAGTCCTAGACAAAGACTTTGAAGGACTATATTTGGGTAAACTTATGATTCATAGATGTATAAATTACTATATAGGAGAGCTAAACTCCCGGACTCGTAGATATACTTGGTTCGCTCTCAACTAGATCTTAGCTTTGAATGATTAGAGTCGGGCTTCAAAAGCGCTGGTATAACATAGTAGTGTAAATTGAGTACACATAACAAGCACTTCAACGATAAATCAGAAATCAAGATAAACAAATACCAAACATTAAGATGCGTTCGATAAGATAAAGGCTAATACCCGAAGGTATTAGCCTTCAAAGTTCCATAATAATGTATCAATGGTTAATTATTTAGCCAAGGTTAATACTTTAACCGATTGTTAACGGAATGATATTAAAAAACGAATCAGATTACATAAGTATATGTATTTAGACCACGTTGTGTTATATGGAACTTGAATTAGTTGCTAACTTCTTCTGCTCTTTTTCTCCTTTAAAACTCGAACTGTTATGGTTTAGGTATCGAGGGAATATGTTTTAGGCGCAAACTTAAAAACTCGTGTTTGAAGGTTTTTGTTATTTATAGGGTTTGGAAGTTGGTTGGAATACTGGCGGGATCAAAGAGTGTTGGATTCGTGTGTATTGGATTTCTTGTGGAGTAGGGATCTACATTGTGGATAACTTCCAGATTCATTATATTGATTCCTATATCTTGAATACGGGTCGTGTATAGAGTCCTGCGGGATTACGGCGTATAGATCTTTTATTCCTAAGTGGTTCTTTGGTGAGTGCAGGCAACGGATACGCGTATCTTCCTTGATGGTTACGGTGTATTGGTCTTCAGAATGTAATCATTAAAATATTGTCATTAAGCTCCAGGAATGCGTGCCTTTTTCTACTTTAACCAATTAATCCATTAATTACTGCAATTCTCAAATATTAAACGATTAAGTATAATTCTTTGCAAAAATTACATATACAAAAATTGGGTTAATAACATGGGATATCTATGTTGCTATAAAAATAGTCGTTATTTGATCGTCATTCAAATATTCTCCCACTTGAATCCTACTATGTCCTCAGTAGCCTTTTGAAGTTTATAAATATGGTATCACCTAAGGATATTTTCCGTTTATAAGCAACCTTATTTGATCTTTTACAAATAGACAACCTCAAACACCCTCATGAAATATGAAATAGGAAGATGAAAACACTCAAATCACTCAACTAATCTATGTGGTAACATGTAACTAATTTGCTCAATTGCTCGGCTAAGATGAGTATTCTATCATAAGCTTGGCAAGGATACACATCTCCACCACTAAAGCTAAAGAGTAACAAGTTTATAAAGGTAAATATGAGTTTTTGTATGGAAAGGCATACGGTTTCATCATTCTACAATCTTTCACCAGAAGTACCACTCCAACAAGGTAGTTGAAGCACACATATACACCCGGAACGCCAAGATAGACAAGTGTGTTCGATCACATCCCCATTCAAATTTAACCAACGGTTAGGATGAAGAATGATATAGGGTAGTAACCTTCTAACTTTTACCAAAATTCGTAAACCAACAAGATACAAGGCATGCATACACACCTGGAACGTCGGGATAGACATGCATGTTCGTATGAATCCTCATTCACGTAAAACCAGCGGCTAATCATCAGGTGAGAGGGAAATAAAATTGTTGTTAAATAAAAATCAAGAAACAAATAGATTAAGACTTTAAGATACAAGTTGCTAAACACGTATTTCCCGACCGTTATCATGATAAAGACATAACTATTTACAACGTCTTGATCATAGATCAAAAACAACAACCTAAGTTGGCGTTCCCGTAACGATCAACTTCCTAATCTTCCCAAAAGTTTACATACAATAAAGGGTAAGGTTTGATATCTTCCACTTTTGTACAATACCTCTACATCATTGATTTTTTTAGGTCGGATCAACGCATAAATCGATCCTTCAATGATAACTCCTTTCGGTAATTTGCGAAACGATTATCTTCAAACTTTTTTATTTTTTTTCATTTTTTTGGGCTAACTAAACTTGAAATACTCGTTATTTCACCGATCTTCATATCATAATATTCCCCGGATAATTTCTTCGATAGTTCCTTTGTCTTCGAATTCACCAATAATTGTGATGGTATTTGCAATGTGCAAATTTCCAACCGCACCAAAGATAGAAAATAACACAAGACTCTGGAAATACAAACTTTACACTTTAAGCAATCTACAACATAAATGAAACTTAATCTAACAAGGGTAGGTTTAAGGAGTAAGGTGTGTAACGAAAAACAAATAGTTGGTGGTAAATTCCTAAAGGATGGCTCTATATGGTTCTTCCAGTAGGATCATCACACTCTAAAGATGAGAGTGAAAGGTTAAACGGGAGAGTTAACTAACCCGGTGTAGTTAGTTATAAGCAACATATATAGGCGATTTGGGTGAAATCCTAAAATTATACAATTTAAAAACAAGTACTCCATCTACAATCCATAGTACCCTCACTGTGGTCTCGAGTGATATACCAAGCCAAGTTTTAAAGTCTACAACATCACCGGCACACTCATATTTTATGGAATTTGGGCAAACATTTGGAAACAGAAAGGTTAAATCCTCATAATATTCTAACATGGGTTATTGTGTGCGGGTTATGTATCAAGTAATTTCACAAAAGTATGCTTGAAATTTTTTTAAATTTGAGCATAATTTAATATTTTTATTATGAAAAATAGTACAAGTAAACATTCTAATTCCATCCCCTCACATAAAATATACAACGTCCTTGTTGTATATATAAAACATTAAATACGATAATTAAAAAGAATTAGAATGAGAAACTCTCCTGATATTTTCTCGGTAGATTCTCCAAGTTGTGTTCATGAGCAAGATTGTGTGCTGAAAAAGCGTTTGAATCCTAGCAGGAGCAGCACACACATAGAATTCCAGAAAATATGCATTCCACCAACTTTGTCGATATTTCTTTCTCAAGGTCCTGTATAAAATAAAAGAAGAACAAGTGCATTCCTATCTTGGTACCTACAGTTAATTTAAACTAAACTAAACGAACTAATTATGAGTCAGACTGTTGGATACAGCGTATCAGGTTAACGAATATGTTGTATTCAAAATCTGACAATAATGTTTCTAAAGTGCAATAAAATAAAGACTGATAACGTCCAGACAATCAATACGCCATATGGTATAGAGCGGATACGTCGTATTGATGTCTGGAAAGACAGACTCGATAACAAAATTAAATAACAATTCGAGTTGTCTCCTAGGAAGCACTTTTGTTTACAGCGAAGTCTTTAAGTTAGACTTTTCTTCAGCTTCCACTTTATTTGTGCGCGTCACCATCCATCCTTCGTCCATAATATGAAAGATTTATTGGTAAGCTCGGCGTGCCTATTTTCTTATAACAGTAAGATCGTCGTATTCGTCTTCTTTTACAGCAACATACTCTTCATCATCATTAAACGAATATTTAATCATCATATATCTCCTTTTTGATTTAAGCTTTCCCGGATGCATTTTAAACCTAGAGTTAAATAATAATAATTTATCTCCTTGCTTTTGAATTCTTTACATCTCAAAGACTAGAGTCATGCCTTCTCTGTAGTTCGTTCTTGTTGTTCATGGGTGTTTTCATATGCTTCATCTCTTAGCTCCATTAATTCATTAAGTTCCATGAAACGGTTTTTTGCAGCAGCTGTGAGATCCATATTACATTGTTTTAATGCCCAATATTCTTTATGTTCGATCTCCACAAGTAGGTGACAAGGTTTTCCATAAACCAATCTGAAAGGGGTGCATCCAGTCGGTGTCTTGTAGGCAAGTTCTGAATGCCCATAATGCATCGTCAAGCTTTTATGAACAATTCTTTAGGTTATACCCAACCGATCTCTCCAGAATTCCGTTTTATAGCTCTTTGGTCACTTCAGTCTGTCCGTTTGGTTTGAGGATGTTATATTGATATAGATAACATTTTAAGTCATCCGTTTTTTGCAAGGCTTTTTCTAATTGAGAGTTACAAAAATGCGTCCCCCGATCACTAATCAAAGCTTTAGGAACTCTGAATCTTGCGAATAGCCTCCTCAAAAACCTAATTACAACGCGAGCATTGTTTTTAGGAAGAGCTTGAGCTTCCACCCATTTCGAGACATAATCTACTGCTACTAATATATATTTTTTCCCTTTGAGTTTAGAAAGGGCCACATAATTCTAGTCCCCGTATGTCAAATACGTCACATACCTGAATGTTGTTTTGTGGCATCTCACTTCTTGATGATATGTTTCCTGGTCTCTAACATGCGTCGCACTCATCAAATTAATATTTTCGGCATTTTAAAGATGCTAGGCAAATAAAATCCAGATTCATAGACTTTTTTCCAGTAATCGTCGCACTATGATGTCCCCCAGTTGGTCCAGAATGACAATGCCCTAAGATTTTAAGGATTTCGTTTCCAGCAACACATTACCTCATTTTAAGACTTAGGCGTTACATCATCTAAGGACCTAGACACCTTATTTTCTATCATAATTTAAGATGCATAAAGCTCTCCTTATTTGCGGATTTATCTATCTTTGGGATTAAAGCATTGGTGATCTTGTTAAAACCCTAGCTCATAGGACTTTACCACTTACCGCTTAATGATAATTTATACATATAGTAGGTCCACTTGTCCAACAATCCAATGTAATCAGACGTAACTTGTTGAATTATCTAGCTCACCTACTAGTTCAACACGATCAATAATCCTTTGGCAATATCCAATTAACTTGTTAAGCCCTAAGCGTTTCCTAGGACCAAACTTTTGAAAGGACAATATTTCGTGTAACTATGATTTTCTAGAAGTATTAATAACTGATATGGAGCAGTTATCCGAGACTCTGATCTACTTGGTCCGTTCACTAGAGCCGTTTTGAATGATAGGTCGATACAAAGCGCTGTATAAACAAGTATAAATTTGATAAACATTAAATAAAGATTACTATGATAATTCAAGTAATGAGATAACAAATACCAAACATTCAGTTCTTTCTTAATAATGGATAATTACACGAGGTATTAGCTTCAAAGTTCATATTAATATTACAAAAGCAATTATTTAGGCCAAGGTAAAGAACTAAACCGAGGTTAATGAATGATTCAAAAATCCTGAACAATTACTAAAAGTTATATGGATTGCACGTTTGTCTCCTATGGATTGATTAGCGTTGTCGACCTCTTCTACTCTCTTTCTCCTCTAAAAATTTACTTTTATGGTTTTAGATATCGAGAATCTGATTTAGCAACTTTAAAAAACGTTTTTTAAGTTTTTATTTATAAGGTTCTGAAAGTCGGTTCGATTACGGGTATCCAAGTATTGGATACGGCGTATTGGGGATTTCTTAGAGTAGGGACCACGCTTGATATCTTCCAAAATATTTAAATACTATATCTTGAATACGGCGTATTGAGTCTCTCTGGATACGGCGTATTGAGCTTTATTCCTGTGTGGTCTTTGGTGAGTGCAGGCACGGATACGCCGTATCTTCCTTGATGGATACGGCGTATTGGTCTTCAGAATAGTAATCTTCAAATATCTTCATTTAAGCTCCAAAATACGCGCTTTTTGTTAATTTTCACCAATTACTCCATAATTACTGCAATTCTAAAATATAAACGATTAAGTAACAATTCTTTACAATAACTATACAAAATGGGTTAATAACATGAGATAAATGATGCTATAAAATAGACGTTATTTGATGTCATCTATTACTTGATCGTGGATTTTTGGATCGAATAAGCTATTCTTAGCTTATTCGATTGTGTTATGAGGTTTTAGTTTGTTTACTTTTAAATCTAGCTTTATAACCTAATAGCTTTTAACTTATTCTTTTCGAAATTCTTAATATTGAGGATTTAAGCTTTTAGCTTATAGTTTTATCAAATAGCTTATTTCGTTTAACCTTACTTGTGTTTTAATGTTGATGGAACCAATTCTACATCTAAGGCGTAGAGCTTAAGGGTCTTATAAGCTAGCTTATTTTCTAAAGTTTATAGCTTTTATAGTTTTTATTAAGCTATTTAGTATATAAAGTTTACAACTTTATTAACTAATTAGTTGAGTAAAAGCTAATAAAGAAGTAATCTTTAGTGTTTGTTTTAATTTATAAGATCGGGTGGTTTAATTCGTCTCATTTCATCATATGGGTTCTATCTTCTTATCTTTTTCATCCGTAGTGATTTTAGTTTAATATTAGTTGAGAAAAATATGCTTATGATTGTTAGTTTGATTGATGGTAGTTTAGTAGTTATGATTAGTGAGTAGAGTTTTATATGCTTGTTAAGTGAGTTGTGATTAGTGAATTAAGTGTGAAATTAACAGAGATTGTTGATTAATAATTTTCGGATTATTTAGGTTACTTGTTTGGTTATTTTGACGGGCAAAGCTCTAATGGATAACATAAATAATTAATTAGTTATTTTATTACCTATATAAAAGATTGTTTTCAATATAAACCAACGTTGTGAGAAAATAGTTTTTTTAACGGGTACTAATTCATCCATAAAAATTTTCCTTCACACTTAATGATCTTTTCGTCTCACTTGACAAGCATATCCATCAAACATATATTTTAAATCTTTTAGTTTAATATTGCTTAGTTTTATTCATTAGTATAGCTTACTATTATATTATAAAACAAACCAAAAATATTTGATAATCAAGCATCCAATTAAGAACATAAACGTGAATCTCTATTCATATCTCACCGTGGACACGACTCCGAAAGATTAGATTTTTACTTGTCCTCAAGTAATTATTTTATCTAAACGGGAAATACTTATTATTACTTCGACACGTTTTAACGACACGCGTCATGCCTAGAATGTGGATTTTTAGACGAAAAGTGTGACTTCTCAGTAGATGGAGACGGCGTCACAAAAGTTCTTGACGCCGTCAAGATCATGTAGCGACGGCGTCACCATTTGTTGCAACGACGTCAGAGTTAGTCAAAAAGAATAAACCCTTGAAAAATTCGACGGGGTGATGGCATCAAAAACCCAAGGTTCGCCGTCAGAATCCACATCCTGTATATACAAACCTTATTTTCTCCGATTTTTGTGTGAAAACTTAGGAGAACTTTGTGTGCAGCTGTTTTGGTCGAATTTTAGGGTTTTCTAACCCTCTTGTACTGACATACTCTCTGTTTAATTGAAAGTAAAAGTCTCCTTATCATTTAGTCATTAATTGTATATGTGTTCGTTTGTTATATGTTGGTTCTTTCGCTTTGCTGATTAACATGTTAGGCTCTTAACATTAATTGTGTTTGCTTTTGATTGCATGTAAACATTGTTTGTATCTGTGAATTTTTGCTTATTGTAGTGGTTTAGGCGTAGGCTTAGAAAACTTGCTTTCAGATATTAATTTAGCATAGACGTCTAGGGGTAACCGGTTTAGGTTTGATGAAGACCTACAAACTAAGGTCTTCTTAACTAGCTAATTTTAGGTAGTTTCCTCTCTTATGTATGATGGTGCTGTTTCTTATAAAATGGCTTTTCGCTGTGATTAACTATTGAGAGAGACCGTGTTTGACAGGTAACGCCCGACTAGGTTATCACGTAGAACGCGAGCCTGACAAACTCTATGTAGGATTAAGGGAATACTTACACATTACACTAACGAGGGTGACAGACAACAGATTAGAGAGAACAACTAGGGAGTAGTGCATGATTAAGTAGACATGTTTGTTTACCTATACAAGTTTCCCACCAAATTTACATTTCTTGCATTTAGGAATAGTTAGTAGTTTAGTTCAAAAACTCACTCTTCAAAACCTAAGAATTTAACTTGCTTTCCAAAAAAAATATAAAAATACAAAAATACTCTTCCATTAACCTTTAGACCTTAGTAACGTACAATTCGAACCTACCTCATTATTCCCCTAGAGAAATAATAACCCCTGATTCTTGTCTACACTACACTACAACAGTTAGGTACTCAACTTAGGAGGGTTGTAAAACTTTTGCGTTTGCAACACTTTGCATCAATAAAAGAAAGAAAGTGGTTAGGCGGTTATATGTATTGATTTAATTCCCGTAACCAAAATTAAATAAGCTCATACGTCACATGGACATATACGTCATCTGTCACACCCCACCAAGGTAGAAACGCGAGGCGCGACGAGAAAGGGAATCATCACAACACATTGGCGTCTATATAGAGAAACTAAAACATGCACAAAAATAAAGATAATAGACACGCAGTTGTCTTGAATATCCCAAACACATCAACCATATTCATAAGGAGTATGTACATTGGAAATTAACGGGGTCATGCCAACGTCATGACATGGGCAACCATTCTGATACTTCATAAACAAGCAAACATATACACATTCATCATCCAAAATAAATAACGAAATCTAGATAATAAACTTCGCCAGCTGCCTACGGTCCATCTAGCGACTTTTCCTAACTTTACTCTCATCATGCTGAATACCTATAAATGATGCTTATACATTAACATAATGGTTAGTGAGAAACATAGGTTTTCAGACACACATATTCAATCCTTTTCAAAACAATTTAACCAATTACTGTGATTATAAACAATACTTTTGCATGATTATTTTTAACTAACATACAGCAAACAGCCTTCAATCCAATCAATCAAACCAACACTTGAGTAGGCGTACTCATCTGATCCCTCAAATACCAAGCAGACGACCTAAATCGCTCTTGGATCATACCAAATCTCTTTCCCTCTAGCTCAGGCCATGAATACCCACAAGTAATCCTCCTGACTAGGCAACATCTCAATATCACATCACATAACATGTACGCACATAAAGACATTTTAAGTCACCATAATAGGTATATGCTTTTACACTAACCACATATATCACAACAATTTAAACATATTTTAAAACTTGCATCATTCCATCTGAAGTTTTTTAAAACAATGTTAAAAAGTGGGACTATGTCATCACCTGAATGCTCAAAACAGCAGCATTCCAATTCATATCATGCTACTATACATTAAATAAGCATGGTTACACTGCGACAAGCTAAAGCTCTAGTCCATGTTAACTTACATATGATGGTATGTCAATAGGGTTTGTTTAACCACTCATGGGTCACCCTGACACCCATGCCATAACCTTAACCACCATTAAAACAATACACTAGTTTTCTACAGTTTATTCAGAAATGCAGAATTTTAGTGTATCTTTACTAACTTAAAAACCTTACTTGCTGACCTTCATAAATTATACCAAAAATCACATAAGTTCATTTATGGGTTTACTAACTACCTTGTGATTCCTAACTACTCATTTATGTGCAAAACTATCCCAAAATAAAATCACAAACTTCCAAATATGTCCCAATTCGGATCTGATTGACACTAAAATGTATGGCCCTAATTACCATACCTAGACACAAAATCAGAAGTTATCCTTCAAGGGTTTCCTTGTATACATATAGAACCTAATCACTGTAGATTGGCTAACCTTAATTCTACTTTTAAGTTAGGGTTTTACCCTCCTAAACATGACCTAATTCTGACTCGTATTTACTGTTTTGATAACGTTTCTTGTAACAAATATCTAACCAACTTCCAGAACTCCAAATCATTCGGGCCGGACTTTTTGAAAAATAGACTCTTTGAACTACAATCTAGGCAGTTGAATCATATTAAAACACATTTCTAACATCTATGTTATCATCAGGTGGAACACATCCTTAAATTTCTTCTCAACTTAATTCATGTTTACAAAACTCCTAACATGAACATGCATGATATATCCTAAACTACCTATTCATCATACCATCATTTATGTCAATATAATCTGTTTATTTTATGTAACCCTAGATCCATTACTATTTATATAATTTTTAATATATTATATATATATTTATATATATATATATTTTTATATATATATATATATATATATATATATATATATATATATTTATGTTTGTAATTATATTTACTATTTTCTTTATTACCTTAAGTTTTCATAAAACCTAAGCTAATTTGGACAAACCTTTTTACATAAACGCAACTTACTAGACTTTCTAAAAATAACTTTTCATTTCACCAAATCACTTTCTATTTAGAAAGGTTTTTTACACAAATTCCTTATTTTATCACTTTTCTTATCTCCAACTTAATTACATTTAACCATAATCGCTATAAACACACAATCATCCAAATATTGAGTTGCATTGCATGCAATACGCCTTTCTTTTCCATTATCACTATAAGTGAAAAAAATAAGATAACTAACACCAAACATCAACGCACTCAAAATGAGGATGATAAATACAACCTCAAAAAATGGATATCATGCACGTATTCAATTCCACTTCGCAACTTTAAATCACACAAAATGAACTCTTAGCCCTTTCTTAAAGGTATCATAACATGGATTAAATATTTTCACGGATGTCCAGTATCCCCTCTTGAGGAAATCTTCGTCTATGATTTAACTAGCAGGCTCAAAAACTCGGTCCATGAACAACTGTGGATACTTAATCCTCTTCTGGTCTTCGTGTTCCCAAGTAAACTCAGGACCACGTTTCGAATTCCATCTAACTTTCACAAGCACTACCTTCTTATGTTTCAACTTCCTAATTTCTCGATCCATAATCTCTACAGGTTCCTCGATTAAACGAGAGTTCTGTCTTGCTCGTCCTTGATTCTCATCAATGGCTACATGCAAATTCAGCATCCGACAGACACTTCTTTAGATTTGTACACATGAAAAGTGTTCATGCACGCTATTCATAATTCATCAGGTAACACTAATACTTATAAGCTACAAGACCTAATCCTTTCAGGACTGGAATCGGTGTCCTAAATATCTTGGTGCTAATCTTTACATTATTTCCAAAACGCACTAGTCCCTTCCAAGCGACACCTCTTAATAATACTGATCACCCACCTTAAACTCTATACGGACTTACGATATAATCAACATAGTTTTTTTATAACGATCTCTCGCCAGCTTTGGTGCTTGTCCTTTACCACACTATCCTTTTCATTCGTTTATTGATACCAAATCTAGTCTAGTCAAACTAATCTCTATCAATCTATGGCACATAGAACACGGCGACCTACATTCATTCAATACAAAGCTTTAAACGGAGCTCACCGACAGATATGCTCAATTGATAACTACTACCAAAATTGATAACACGGGCCCTCATTATATCTTACAAAAGTCTGATCATACGTTCACTTTGTCCATCCCGCTTGGAGGATGCCTAAGCAATATCGAATCTATCGCGTCACTAAACACTTTCGGTGCGTCTGCCAAACCTCGAGGTAATTCATCATCTTCTACTCTGAGTTGATCAGCTCTAGAATTCTCATTCCTTACTATTATCTTTTCAATTTAAATCCTTGCCAACGTCACATTTCTTGCAACTTTCTTGTTTAGCTAGGAAAAATAAGCTCTTACTTGGTCGGTCTAAGCGACCATCACCCAAATCACTCATACTAACATACTGTGACCTTGGAAATTTAGTGATAAATCCATGGTGATTATATCTCAATTTTTCACTCAGTGCTATCTCAGGCTGTTGCAGTAAGCCAAAAGTCTTTGACATTGCAGCCTTCACCCCTTAAACAAATCCGACAATTGCTAACATAGGTAGCAATATCATTTTCTACACGTGGCTACCAATACATGTATCCAAGGTTATAGTACGTCTTATCCGCTCCCGGATGTACCAAGTACCTTGATGCATGGGTCACAACCATTACACTTCCTACCAATAGAACCTAAATTCGATCCATAAAGTACAAATTCTCGTCTCCTTTTCTTTCCATCTGTTGCTCTAAACCATGTAGCCTTTCTGCGAGTACGTTCTCTTGCTTAAACGCCTCACTTTGGGCTGCCATTATCATTCCTCTTACTCGTCTTGATTTCACTATCTCCTTTCTAATCAACGCATCACCCATTACATTCGATTTATCGGGGTATCACACAAATCATTCTTCAAAGTCTGAAAAGCCTCTTCTTGTTCTACGCTCAACTCATACTTCTGATTCCTCTCAGTTAGGGAAGTAAGGGGGTTCAACAATCTTAAAAAAATCGCGATGAACGTCGGTAGTAACCTATCAATCCTAAGAATAATAATCCAATTCCTCACTACCTCACTCTTACTCGGGTCCATGTGATTACGTTATGGTTGACCACGTGACCAAGAAAATGCACTTCTTCTAACCAAAATTCGCACTTAGAAAACTTCGCCTATAGCTTCTCCTTCCTCAGTAACCCAACACTAACTTCAAGTGAACTTCATGCACTTCCTTCAACTTTGAGTAGGTCATAATGTCATCAATGAATACGATGACAAACCTACCTCAGTACGGTTTGCAAACCCGGTTCATTAAGTCAATGAAAACCGTTGGTGCATTGGTTAACCCAAAAGGCATAACCGTAGACTCAAAATGTCCGTATCTCATTTAAAATGCGGTCTTTAGAATGGCATCCTCATGCACTCGTAGCTGATGATAACCTGACCAAAAATCTACCTTTAAGAAAGGACATGCTCCTCGTAACTAATCAAACAAGTCATCAATACTAGGGAGTGGATAATGGTTTTTAACAGTTAATTTGTTCAACTCCATATAATCAATACACATGCGAAAAGAACCATCCTTCTTCTTAACAAATAACATCGGTGCTCCCTATGGAAAATGACTAGGTCATATGAAACCCTTGTCTTACAACTCTTGAAGTTGCCCGGACAATTCTTGCATTTCCGAGGGTGCCAAATGATATGGAGACTTCGCGACCGGCGTCGCTCCATGAACCAAACCTATGCGGAACTCAACTTGTCGTCGTGGTGGTCATTGACAAATCTTTCAGAAACACATCAATAAAATCTCGTACCACAGGTATATCACTTATCCTAGGTTCATCTACCTTAGCGTTCATTAGGGCTTTGGCGGCTCCTAAAGTATGTTCCTCATGAACTCGAAATATCTCATCACCTTCCAACGGTATTCTAATCACCTTCTCATAACATACTATCACAAACTTCCTCTTGGACAACCAGTCTATTCCTACAATCACATCAAAGCTTCCACGACTCAACGGTATCAACGAACTCCAAAGGTTACGAACAATCGAATAGGATAACAAACGAATATCGAGTCAAAGGCTAGAATGCATATAGGAGTTTCCACATATGCAAGTAGACGTAGATCAAATGACATAAGAATTCTTTGAAATAAAGGATACGTATATGCACCGAGTGAAAGCGTAACCGAAAGAAAATCAACAGGCGTACCACGACAAAAGAACACATAAAAAATCAATACGAAAGACGGAAATTCTTATACCAATTATC
>BQNB010014307.1:0-43310 GCA_026074375.1 Tanacetum coccineum
CGCCTTAATTTAGACATATTAGCAATTGAATGAGCAATTGACAAGTTCCATGTTATTAGCATAATAAAATGCATGTACCCACGTATACTATGCATGCATGTTTTCATTTCTTAGAGTAGTGCAAGTAGTTACTTAACTATTTATAAATTTACTATTTATTGTACTTTTGTTTTGTTGAATGGATAAGAAGAAAATTAATCAAAGTCAAGTTTCTCTCCAGTTTCTTGAAGTTTTGCCCGCTCAAAAGGCCTTATCTATCTCGTTTTAATCTATTTCTTGGGAGTTTGGCCTACTAAAACAAGGCTTCATCACTTTGTATAGTCCAAATATTTTAATAAGTCACGGGCATATAAAATAATTTGCAAAGTACACTCAAATAGTTTATAAATTAGTAATCATAATGCAAATTATCCCAAAAACGTATAAAACATTTAGAAAGAGGGGGGCCGTGAACTCATGAGAAATATTTTTATAAGTTCGCATATAGTACTAGTAATTCATAAAACCATAATAAAATAATTCATAAGACAATAGTAAAGCATTTCATACGATAAATATCATGCATTTCACCCCAAAGTGTATAAAACATTTAAAAAGATAGGCCGTGAACTCATTAGCATAAAGTGTCACTTTGGCAAGATAGTACAAAGAAGTTCATATAATAGTGGCAAAATAGTTTAGAATATATAGCTCATGCATTCCACCCCAAAACATGTAAAACATTTAAAAAGAGGAGGCCGTGAACTCACCTTAACAAGTAAGGCGTGAGTACAAGAACGAGCATAAGGAGTATCACTAAAAGCTACCCTCGAACGTAAATCTCACTAGACGCATCCTTGACCTCCACTAGTGTATTTTCAAGATAGCCCGTCTTCATGATCGATGGCAAAAAAAATGCTAGCCTAAAAACTCATTCGATATTTTTGTAATCTTATAACCTTTTTAATTAAGAGTAAATTGCATAAATCGTCCTTTAAGTTTGGCCAAATTGCATGTTTCGTCCCAAACGTTATCAAAATGCAAGGATCGTCCCTGTGGGAAAACCTTGGGTGCAAGTATCGTCCCTGCGGGGACGATACTTGCAACAAATGTTTCACCAAATGTTTCTCCATAGGGACAATACTTGCACCAAATGTTTTCTTAGATGGACGATCTTTGCACTTTCGTAACGTTTAGGACGAAACATACAATTTGGTCAAACTTTAGGGACGATTTATGCAATTTACTCATTCTCAAATGAAAAAAATTTCTAAAAAAATGAGATATTTTTCCACAACTAAATACATCCTTAGCCTTTCATCAATACAATCAAAAATAAATTGAGCTATTTGAACAAATTCTTATTTCAGAAATGCAAGATGATTTAACTCTCTTAAAGATTAAAATGATCAAAAGTTCGTCGTCATGGACATACAATAAGAATATTTTTGGAATTAATTTTTTTTAACGGCAATTTTATTAACACTCTAGCAAGATGCTAGAGGAAAGAAAAGAAAAGAAAAAGAACATACAATTAAGCCACAAGGAAATAAGGATTAACTATCCAATCTAACCAATCGGGAACCGGAGTCTTTATCCTATGAATAATCCACGAGTGATATAACACTTTGATTTCTTCACTTAGCATGTCCTTTCTCGGAGGTTTCAAATCAAAGCAAATACGATTCCTGAATCTCTAAATCACCCAAAAAGTAGTTTGAACCACCGCATCAAAACAAGTCTTCATGGTGGGCCTTAGGTTTGTTGTATCGCTCCAAGAGATTAAATTAGCCAAAGTGGACGGGAAAATGTTGCGCAATTTCTAGATCATCATTGCACATCGGGCATCTTACAGAATCCCAATCCAAACCCCGTTTGTCTAGATTACAACGCGTTGGCAGTCGATCAACGCAAAGCCGCCATGAAAAGATATTTACTTTGATGGGAATAGTTTTGTTCCATCTGATTTGTGACCTTTGAGATGGAAGAAGAGAGTTGTCAATATGTTTCCTCATAGAAGAGACGGTGAAGGATTTGGTGTTGTCGACACAGTAGGTCCACGAGTCAGGGGATTGAGTCAATCAAATCAAAGTGTTTAAGCCTTGAGACGGGTAGTGAAAAATTTGATGAACGAATTTCTTCATTGGAATTCGAAAATATTTTTCTCAAAGAGAGCTTGAAAGAAGTATAAAAGAGAATGTTGTTGTTAAAGATGAGATGTTTTAATGAACTGCCAAGTTTGAAAGTGCTTTTGCAAAACTTGAAAAACAAAGTGTTGAATTTGAACTAAAATAAAAACAAAGATTGAGGAAAATAAATATGATAAACTTTCATGAAACATATTTGACATCAATTTTTAAAGAAAATAAGAATCTCAAATCTAAAGTGCTTGATTTGATAAAAACAAAGAATGTAGAGTTCATAAGCATAAGTTGGCACACCAAAAGATTTCTAACATTTTGAAAGCACTAACTTTATCGGTTTCTCAAAAACTCGAACCTCGTCTTTATTAAAAGCCAAAACAAAATGAAAGAGCTTTGAAAAATTCAAAGGTTATTGCTCATGGCACGCATCATGTTGATTCTTTGAATGTAACCAAGAAAGTTGTTAAAGAGCCTTATGGTTCAAATAATATGGCGCATAATTATTATCTGAAACAAGCTAGGATAAAAGCTGAGAAAGCTAAGGATTTATCTCAAAGTTCATGTGTTACGTCTTCTTTGAATTCTCCTCACGTTGATAATTTGTTGGCATTAATATCAGAGAAACACGACCTGAAGAAAAACAAGCAAATGAAATAGGAACCAGCTTAACATGATAACTCTATACAATCATCTAATGAAATCTCCATGTTCGCCATTTGTAGTTTTCTCAATATTTTCAATCTCTAAGAGATTTTGTTCACTAGCCTCTGCATTTTTGACCTCAACAACATGTAACTCTTTCCTCAATGGGGAGTTTTGATCTTTTTCTTTTACAACCAACTAGGGTTTCACCTTATCCAAAAATTTAGATAAAAGTAAAATTTAAGTAATGGTTTCTAAAGATAAGTTATACGATTGATCATCGATTAAAAAGTATAAATATATACCTTCCACATTCATATTCCCGGCATTTGATTTCTCTTTTTCTACTGCTACTGTTTGTTGTTTTCCTTCTACAATCACTAAGTTTAAATAAAAGTAATTTTAAGTAATGGTTTCACATGATAAGTTAATGAATTCAATATATATGAATAATCATCCGACGTTCCTACCATCCTTTTCATTTCCACCATCCTTCTCACTTCCAACTGCTAACCGTTGCTTCTGTATTCACATTTGCTGCAAAAAAATGCCAATTATTTTTTTATGAAATTATGAACATACCAATTACTATTCTAAAAAATACCGACTTTGATCTTGTATTATTTTTTTCTAGAATCCTCATTTTTAAATGTTTTCCTTGTATATTCGACTCTCTAAGTCGGGACTTCAATTCACTTGGTCATTTTCTTCAACATTCTCTTTGACCTTTTTGTCACCTAATTTTTCATTTTTACAAAATTATTTGAATCTTTTCCGAAAATCTTTTCGTCTAATTCATTTAGCAAATTCGTAGTCCAGTATTCCAGAGATCGACTTAGAGGATTCTTCAAAACCGAATAGGTGGACATTAACTGCATTATGAAGATCAATTTTGAATTAAATTTGTTCAGTTCATCATATATTAAATTAAATCAACAATAAAGAACTAGAAATTACCAACAATAACAAAAGTCGACTAGTAAAGCGATGATTTCCTCCACTTAAATCCGCTTTACCAACCTTCAAATATTTCAACAAATACTGACACCATTCTATTTCACTTATGTTATCAATAAAATCAGAGATGGGATGACATTAAGATTCACAGTCCGCACCAATATTACTTGCCCAAAAATTATGGCATATGATACTAAGAAGTGCATCTTGAATAACATTTGTGCATCATCATTCATACTGTATTTGTTTCTCAACCTGTTTAACCAGATTACTAGCCTAGACTCTTTGGAACCCTTAAATTGTTGCTTTCATTCTTTGTAAACACTATTTTCTCTCTGCCTTGACAAATCGTGATACATAACTTCATTCAAAGCAATTGGCAATCCAAACACTTGTTTAAAAACTGTTATGGTGTCTTGAATTCATTTTATTAAAAACATTCAAGCTCTTCATGTCAGCCTCAAACCATTTAAGTAATTAATATTATAATCGACTTGGCGTCGTAAAAATATCAAATTCTGACAATGAACCAAAACCTAATATTCTTACTGGTTATTTTTTATCATCAATTAAAGCCTTGATAACTCCATATAATGGATCTGGAGATGATTTTATCAAAACCTTGTAAAAATTTGATCCTGATCATGAACCGGACTTGGATCAACATCATTAACAAGAACAAGTTTAGGTTTTGATGAACCAGGTTGGTATGTTTTTGAAAAAGCAGTAACTTTTGATGAACGTGCAGATTTTGATGAATTGTCTAATGGGTCTATGAAGGAGGCACATCCCAATGACTTGAACAAGGAAACAATGGAAACAGAGATGATGGGTAATGGTGAGGCAAATCAGATTGGTGGAACTGCCAACCGGGTGGGAAAGAAACGTAAGACATATGATGGAGGTATATTTGTGTGCGGAAAATCTGATGAAGATGGTATTGGGAGTAAAGGTAAAGGAAGCGGGGGGAGAGGTAGCCATCAGTCTAAGAAAGTGGCGAGAAGAAGGAGAAGGTCGTCCATGGAGTCAAATAACGATTTGCATGATCGTTTGAAGGTCAATCCGGATGAATGCAAAGTGCCCCAGGTTAGTGCCTCATCTGAAATAAAAGGGGGTATGGAAGTTCCTCGACCTGAAGATAATAGTGTTTGCTCATACGAAAATATGAAAAAAATTGGTGAAAAGATTGGCGTTATTTGGGATGATTGTGACTCAAGGGATGTAGAAAAAAGGGTTGAAGATGAGGGTTACAATCACTGAGGTATGATATGTTTTAGTTGGGTGTTTGGTGTTTATGTTATTTTAGATGAAGATAATCTCTTTAAATATTAGGGGTCTTAAGAGGAAAGGTAAGGTGGAGTGGTTACAAGAATTTATCAGAAGTGAGACTCCATGTGTGGTTGGCTTACAAGAAACAAAATGCAGGGATATAAGTGAACAATGGATCGAGGAGATTTGGGGTTCTAGGAACTTTGGTTTTGCCCAAGCTGATGCCATAGGAAAATCTGGTGGCCTTCTGTTGATTTGGGACACTACTGTTTTCACGGGTATAGGAGCGTTTGGAAGTGACAGGTTTGTGGCGGTTAGGGGGAACTGGAAAGGAGTCACAGGAGACGTGGTGATAGCAAATATCTATGGGGCTCACTCTACAGATCAAAAAGTTATTATGTGGAATAAGATCTCAACCTTGTTAAATTCAGTAGGTGGTGCTTGGTGTCTATTTGGGGACTTTAACGATGTCAGGGTACCAAAACGTTTAAACTCTCATTTTAACACTAGGGATGCAAGAAACTTCAATGATTTTATCCAAGACAATTCTCTGGTGGAAATTCAGTTAGGAGGGCGAAGATTTACACGTATTAGTGATGACGGGCTAAAATTTAGCAAGTTGGATTGTTTTTTAGTGACAGCTGATTTTTGTTCGACGTGGGGTAATCTCTCGGCTATCACTCTTGATCGGAAACATTCGGACCATTGTCCGATCATTCTTAGAGATCTGGTGCGTGATTTTGGACCTAAACCGTTTAGGTCTTTTAATGTGTGGCTCGCGGATGCTGAAATTGGTAGTGTGGTGAATTTAGCATGGGAGAAACCGGTCAGGGCTATTAGGCCGGATTGTGTTGTCCGGGACAAATTAAAGAATGTGAAAGAAGTTTTAAAGAGGTGGAGTAAGACTAAGTTTGGTGACACTAATCAATGCATCGAAACAAACAAACGAGAGGCTATAAAGTGGGAGGCAGAAGCTGAGCTAAGAAATCTTTCAGATGAAGAGATGAGAAAATGGGGTGAGGCCAGGAAGGCGTGGCCAGATAAAGAAAATGAGAAGGCGGACATGTTAAAACACAAAGCTCGTGTTAAGTGGGACGTAGAGGGGAAAACTCAAGATTTTTCCATTCTATTGTGAAAAGAAGATATAACAAGAATAACATTCGGGGTCTCATGATTGATGGTGTTTGGTGTGATGACCCGGATAAAATAAAAAGTAAGATTTATAGTTTTTATAAAGGTATTTTCTCGTCTAGCGAGATAACTACGCCCCGTTTCGTAAATGAACGTGTCTCAAGGATCTCGGTGGAGCAGGCTTCAAAGCTGGAGTTGCCATTTTCAGAAGAAGAGGTGTGGGATGCCGTTTGCGGGTGTGGGGGTGACAAGGCGCCAACGGCTTTAATTTTAGATATATAAAGCGTTTTTGGAATATCATAAAAGGGGAGGTGATTGAGGCTGTTAGATGGTTTTGGGATAAGGGAGAATTGTCTAAGGGGTGCAACGCGTCTTTTGTCACTCTTATACCAAAGGTTGTGGATCCGATGGGGCTTGGGGATTTTCGGCCAATTAGCCTTATTGGAAGTTATTATAAAATAATTGCAAAGCTTCTGGCAGAAAGAGTTAAAAAAATTGTTGAAGATGTTATTGGTGAACCCCAAAACGCTTTTATTAAGGGGCGTTATATTCTCGATGGTGTTCTTATAGCGAATGAGACGATGGAATATTTGAAGAAAAAGAAGAGAAGGGCTGATATTTAAGGTAGATTTTGAGAAAGCATATGATAGTATTGATTGGGGATACTTATTACAAATTATGAAACGAATGGGTTTTGGGGATAGATGGTGTAACTAGGTAGCAGCTTGTCTCAATTCCTCCTCCATATCAATTCTTGTTAATGGGTCGCCTACTAAGGAATTTTTTATGGAGCAAGGAGTTAGACAAGGTGATCCGTTTGTTAATACAAATAAACCGTAAAAATGTTTATTCATATTTTACGATCTTTCTTTGTTTTGTTAATGACAAAACATAAACCTATCAAAAGTAAACAACAAAACTCACAAGTTCTAAACCAATAGTTTTCTAACTCCTCTAACATACTTTTCTCTCATAATAATCCTCTTCACACAAACACATTTTTAGAATAAAAATGTACATTTTTCATATTTAGCCACTGTATTAAATAAACTTTATAAAAATCTTCAAATATTTTAAAACTATAAATAGATTTTTCTCTTACCAAATCTAAACATAATCTAGCAAGATTACCTATGATCTTCTAAGATTTTGCAAAATAAAATTCGAATTTGACTACTATAGGCCGGTTCCATTGATTTTGGCTGCCGGTTCCATTCATCAACAGAACCGGCAGAACCGGGCTACAGTAACTTTCTTGCCTATAAATACCAACTCATTTCACTTGGTTTAGTCTTGGATTTTTACATAGTTTCTCACTCTAATATTCAGCTAACCACTGATCTTTGAACATGGTTCTTTCCTTTTAGTATTTTTTTAGATATCTTAATAGAAGATGTTCTACCGACATGTGTACTTTGAAGATCAAGCTTCTGAGTTTACTTAGAGCAAGGATCTCTCATCATTCATGGATCAAGTTACTGATCTTAAGACATTACTTCTCATTCATTGTAATTAAATAGATCCAAGTCATATCACTAAGTGTTGTTTAGAAAGTTTGGTGTAACTTGTAAATGGTGTAAATGTTTGGTACCTAGTAGAGGGTAAACACATTGATATATTGTGTTCCATATTATTGTAACATGGTACCTAGGTTAGTATCATTAAAAGGTGTAAGTATATGTGGGGCATGGTTCTTCTTTATAGAACCCGGTGTTTAGCTTAGCACCAAATAAATGGGTAAGCAACGTTGTGAGGCTTCTCCGCTACTTGAAGGAGTTTTGGTGACTAGTGTATTCGAACTCTCGAGTAGTTGACTCGGAGAGTGGAGTAGGGCAAGGTAGGTGACCTTGTAGCCAAATAAATACTTTGTCACATATCCTTTACTATTTACTCCTCATCTTTTATCACATTTTTAGTACTCATATAAATTAACTCGTCTGTCTTAGATTTAAAATAAGGAAATCAAAAAGAGGGAAATTTAATTGGTAAAACTATTCAACCCCTCCCCCTCTAGTTTTTCCTAATTGGTATCAAGAGCAGGTTATTAAAGCTTTTAAAATAAAATGTATTTTAAAATCTTTTCAAAATGATTCTTTCAAAAATTAGAAGCTATTTCCATTAGATCTATTACTCTCCTTAAAAGCTCTTTGAAGGTACATGGAATCCTTGCGAATCAAAAAAATGGGCTGGCCTAATAAGCTGGTTCCACCGGTTCTGTTTGTCGATAGCACCGGCTAAGGTAAAACAACAGAACCGGCGAACTGATCAAGTTTTTTTTGGATATCTCTTATTTTGGGCTAAGTTATATTTTTATCATAAAACTAATTGGGCCTCAAAATCAAACTCTCCATCTTAAAAAAATAATATTCTTGGGGCCAAACTAAAACTCAATTTTTTTAAACTAACATATCCTTTAAAATTAATTTGGCAACCCCACACCCTTGCCCTCAACCCGCTGCTCCGCTTCCCGTCCCCCCAGCCCGGTTTCTCCCCCCAACCACCGCCCACATGCTCCCTCTCCCCCCGGCTACCCATCGAAATTCCCTCCCCTCCTCATTTTCAACGCCGTCGCCAACCATCACCCCCTCCACGAATTTCCTCTCCCCCACCATAGCCACCACCACTCCTCGCCCCCCTGCCTCTCACACCGCTAGCCAACGACCCCTTTCTGTTCGCCTACTGCCACCACCCCCCGAACCCACCCCTCTAGCCCCCTATGCCGATACTAAACCCGCACAGACCCCACAAACATCCCCCCCCCACCCAATTTCACCTCCCACCGCCCGCCCTCCCCCACCTCACTCTCCGCCCGCACTCCCCACTCCACTCAATATCACCCCCCGCCCCCCTACCCCACCTCTACCATGCAAACCGCAGCCTCGCCTTCGCTCTCGTGACCGCCCTACCACTCGTCCCCCCCCCCGCCCCTCCGCCCCCCCCCCAACCCCCCGCCTTCCGTCCCTTTTCATCCCCTCCTACCTATCCACGCCCCCACCGTACCAACTTGCCCCACAACCAAATAACCCAGGCTACATTCCCCCTCCTCTCCCCCCCCTACCACGCCACTCCGACCCCCTTGTCCACCCCCCACCCTCTACCACACCATCGCTGTCCACTCCCACCCCCGCTTCCCCACCCCGTTTGTCCTGGTTCCCCACCCAGCTGGCGCCCCAGCCTCCCCTCGCCCGCCCCTCCGCTCCCCCAACACTTGAACCCATCCACCCCGTTTCGGCTTTTCCTTAGTTCACACCCCGCTCCGCCCTAACTGTTCCCCACCTTCTACGCCCCGCACTTCCTCCCGCCGCGGACCCACGATCACAACCGAGACCGGTCCAGAAACAAGGGAATTCACCTTTAAACTCTACCCCCCGCGATAACCAACACGCGACCCCTACTCAGCTCACACCAACCCACCCCCCCCACACGATAGGGCTACACAATCCTTGGGTACATAAATAGATCCAAGTCATCATCACTAAGTGTTGTTATAGAAGTTTGGTGTAAACGTTGTGAATGTTTGAACATGTATATGGTACCTCGTAGAGGGCAAACACATTGATATAATGTTTTCCATATGCTTGGAACCTGGTACCATAGTTAGTATTTAAAAAAGGAGAAAGAGTAATGATGGACATGGTCTTCTTTTATAGAACCCGTATTATACTTAGCACCCAAATTTACGTGTAAGCAAGTATGTGATGCTTTCTCCGCCACTTAAAGAAGTTTTGGTGACTAGTGTATTCGAACTCTCAAGTAGGTGACTCGGGGAGTGGAGTAGAGCAAGGTAGGTGACCTTGTAGCCGAACCACTATAAATACTTTGTCACATATCCTTTACTATTTACTCCTCATCTCTTATCACATTTTTAGTACTCATATAAATTAACTCGTCTATATTAGATTTAAAATAAGGAAATCAAAAAGCGGGAAATTTAATTGGTAAAACTATTCAACCCCCCTTATAGTTTTCCACAATTGGTATCAAGGGCAGGTTATTAAAGCTTTTAAAATAAAATGTATTTTAAAATCTTTTCAAAACGATCCTTTCGAAAATTAGAAACTATTTCCATTAGATCTATTACTCTCCTTAAAAGCTCTTTGAAGGTACATGGAATCCTTGCGAATCAAAAACACTAAATCGGGCTGGCCCAATAAGCCGGTTCTACCGGTTCTGTTTGTCGACAGCACCGGCTAAGGTAAAACAGCAGAACCGGCGAACTAATCAAGTTTTTTTCGTTAAAATTTTTTTTTGCTATCTTTTATTTTGGACTAAGTTATATTTTTATCATAAAACCAATTGGGCCTCAAAATCAAACTCTCCATCTTAAATCTTTTTCTTGGGGCCAAACTAAAACTCAAATTTCAATTTTTTTAAAAAACTAACTTATCTTTTAAAATTAATTTGGCTTCAAATATACTATCTTTCTCCTCTAAAGGTCAAACTGAATAAACTCAAAACCTGTTAAAATTCTATATATATATATATTAGCCTAAGAGATGTCGTAAAAAAAATTTAATTCGTTTTCTCTCCGAGATCTTCAATCATTAATAAGGTACACGATTTCTTTCTTCCTAATTACTCTCCGTGATAATGTGTCGTGAATGGTGTGCATTTAACATTACATATATTCTTTTTAAATAAAAAAAAATATTTTTCCCGAGTATAGCATACTCTTGCATTCTGAATTTCAAATCCATGTCTTAGCTAAAAATACGATGTCTTGACACAATAATTCGGGTATTAAATCAATTTATTTAAAATTCAAAACCTCCTTCACATCTTCCCATACAAATCCCAACGGCTCATCTTCTCAAATATAAAAATCACACACCACTCTCCTCCTTCATTTATCTTTTCATTTCAAAATCAAACTCTCCTTTATTTCTCTCTCTCACAAATACTCACCGGTCACCTCATGGAAGCACTCTTGGAAATCCTAAGCCCCGTCCTAATCATCGCTATCATCTCTCTCCTGATGCTCGTATATCATATGATCAAGTTCTCGCATGGAGACGTGTTCTTCATTTTCGCTTTCTATATTACTATTGTATTTCCCATTCTATGTATCGCATTGTACATTGAATCTAAATATATATAGTCTTTATCTGCATTGTGCGTTTGCTTCAATTTGCATTTTCCTTGTTTATCCTTTATCGAAAAAAAAAAAATGTGTGTGTGTGTGTATTAAATATATATATCTGAAATATAATATAATCTATAATAAATATTATATATATATATATATATATATATATATATTGTGTCAATACCGCATTTGAATATCAACCCTAAAAAATCCCCTTCTATAAAAAAAAAAACATTTAAATAGTAAAAAAAATATATAATAATATAGATTTCTTAATAATCATATATTTTCAAAATAAACCCTCACCGGTGCCATTGGTAATCCAAACCGGTTCTGTTGTAAAACAGCACCGGCAGAACCGGCGAACTGACAGAACAAAACGTCTTGTTTCCTCTTTATCATCTCACTGTTTCAAAAACCACTTCCCAAAAACCGCCATTGACGACCTAAAAACTTTATCCAGCAATCTCTCAAATCCTTCGCCTTTCTACTCATTTGACTCATTCCATTGTAAGTTCTAATTATATATGTAAATTTTTCCATAATTAATCTTTAACCTAATTTTTTTTGGGGGATACATTTGTATTGATCTTTAAAACAAATGTCTTGCATTTAGGATAACACTAGTTAGGAATTGCATCTTACTCCTTGATAAGAATCCGATCCATGCACATTGTTCTATGAAAAAAGGGGAAAAGGGGTAAAGTAATTAAATTGCTAATAACAACCGTAAAAACTGTTGGGAATTAAAAGTCTTCATACTTAGTACTGCCAAGCCAAGAGTTAGTACTGCTCAAGTTACAACTGCCAGTACTAACCAGTTAGTATTGCTAGAGTAAGTTAGTACCGCCAGTACTAACTTAAGACTGCTGAAGGACTAAAGACTGCTGGATGAAGATTAAGACTGCTAAAGTGATAAAGACGTGTCAAGTGATTTGTATTAACTTATTCAATGTATATCTTATAAAGTTATAAAGATACGTATAAGATTAGAATTATAGAAGATTTGTAGTTATCTTGTAAAGGACTCCTTAGTGTAAAAAGGAGATCCTAGGTTATGACGTTAGATATACGTTTTTGATATATAGCTTCAAGGTTGTAAACCCTAGTACTACACAGAGTACTCGTATTATTGATAATAATAATATTTGAGCTTTTTAGTAATATCATTGTTCATACAGTTTACTGTTTCATTAATATTCTTCTAAGTATTAAAGAGTAGATTCCGCATACTCTTTAGTATTCATAAAGTTTCTACCATAGTTGTTTTGGATTTATCCAAAGTAACTTAACCTTTACAAGCTAAGGAATCGATCTTAAGTTGGGATCAACAAGTGGTATCAGAGCTTATGTTCTGAAACTTTGATCTAGAAGAAACTAAAAAGAAGAACCCTTTACTCACAAGGAAGCGATGGATCTAAAAACTGCTCAAATCACTACTACTGCAAAGTTGCCAATTCTCAAACAGGGTAAATATGATATGTGGAGGCTAAGGATTGAGCAATACTTTAAAGTACAAGACTATGCTCTATAGGATGTCATAAAGAATAGAAACTCATTCAAACCAGCAACTCAAACAACAACAAATGCTAATGGTACCTCAACTACACTAATACCAGGTCCTGTAACTACTAAAAAAGGTTCAAAAGAAGAATGATGTAAAGGCAAGAAGTATGTTACTAATGGCACTTCCTAATGAACATCCAATGACATTTAATTAGTACAAGGATGATAAGACTTTGTTTGCTGCTATACAAACAAGATTTGGTGGTAATGAAGCTACAAAGAAGACTCATAAGACTCTTCTAAAGCAAATGTATGAGAACTTTAGGTGCTCCAATCACAGAGTCTATTGACTCTATTTTTAACTGGCTTTGGAAGATTATAAGTCAGCTAGCTATCTTGGGTGAAAATATTTTACAAGAAGATCTCAATTTGAAATTTTTGAGAAGTATGTCTTCTGAGTGGAATACTCATGTTGTGGTCTGGAGTAATAAACCTGATCTAGAAACAATGAGCTTTGATGATCTCTACAACAATTTCAATATTGTTGAACAAGAGGTTAAAAGAACTACAAGCTCAAGTTCTCAGAACATGGCTTTTGTCTCATCTCCTAGCAGTACTAATGAAGTTAATACCGCATATAGAGTTAGTACTGCTAACACTCAAGTTAGCCCTACTAACACTCAAGTTAGCCCTGCTAGCACTCAAGTTAGCATTGCTAGTACTCAAGTTAGTACTGCTAACTTAAGTGATGCCACTGTTTATGCATTTTTGGCTAATCAACCAAATGGGTCTCAACTTGTACATGAGGACCTTGAAAAAATCTATGAAGATGACTTAGAAGAGATGGATTTGAAGTGGCAGTTAGCATTACTAAGCATGAGGACAAGAAGGTTTTTCTCAAAAACTGGTAGAAAGATCACTATCAACGAGAGTGACATAGTTGGATATGACAAGTCCAAGGTGGAGTGTTTCAACTGCCATAAGATGGGACACTTTGCAAGGGAATGCAGAGGACCTAGGAACCAAGATAGCAGGAACAGAAATTAAGACAGCTCTAGAAGGACTGTAAATGTGGAAGAAACTTCTTCCAAATCCATGGTGGCTATTGATGGAGTTTTTGACAGAGCTATATGGCAGATAATGAAGTCCTTACAAACATGGCTCTTATGGATTTTTCAGACTCTGAGGTATATAATGACAAAACTTGTTCAAAAACCTGTCTAAAAAGCTTTGAAACTCTTAAAACTCAACTTGATAATTTAAGAAAAGAGTTTAACAAATCTGAGTTTAATTTAGCTACTTATAAAATAGGGTTAGCATATGTAGAAGAGCAAGTTATCTTTTAAAAAAGAATGAGGTTATTTTTTGTGAGCAACTTGCTGTTCTAAAAAGAGATATCTCATATAAAGACTCAGAAATTAGTATGCTTAAAAGTGAGTTAGAAAAGCTTAAGCAAGAAAAAGAAAGCAATCAACTTAAAATTGAAAAATTTGATAATGCTTCTAAAGGTCTAGACAAAATTAATAAGGAGTTCAGATAATGGCATAACAGTAAAAAGGGTGTGGGGTTTGTAAGCTATAATGTTGTTCCATCTTCCCATAAAGGGTTATTTTCATCCCTAAATCTTGATTTGTCCTACACTGGTCTAGAGGAGTTCCAACAACCTAAGTTTGAAGGCTATGGACCTAAGACTAGTAAGAGTGTTAGTGAAGATATTTCTAATGAGGTTAGGGAATCTTCTAATGCCCCATTGGTTGAGGAGTTGGTTTCAGATGATAAGTTAGAGAAGAAAACTATTTTTCCTACTGTTGCTAAGATAGAATTTGTTAGACCTAAACAACAAGAAAAACCAGTTAGGAAACCAGTTAAGTATGCTGAAATGTACAGGTCACAAAGTCCTAGGGGAAATCAAAGAAACTGGAATAATCAGAAGTCCTAACAGCTAGGAAGTAACTTTGTGATGTAAAATAAAGCTTGTTTTGTCTGTGGAAGTTTTGACCATGTGCAGGTTGAATGCAATTACAATCAAAGGGAAAGGGTGGTATTTGGGAATAATTATATAATGGTGAATTATAATTATTCTGCTAAAAAGGCTCACCCTAGTGCTCACAGGAACATGGCTTCAAGAGCAGTTTTAATGAAAACTGGCCTAAGACCACTTAATAATGTTAGGACTGTTAATATTGCTCATCCAAAAACTACAGTTTATAGTGCTAGACCAATGTCATATTTTTCTAAATCAGCACAATCAACTGTAAAGAGGCCCTATCAAATAATAACAACATTAACTAACAAAAATTTTAACCAAAAAGTTAATACTTCCAAGGGAAAATTTTATACCGCTAGGCCAAAATCAATTAATACTGCTAGGCCAAATTCAACAGTAGTTAATGCTGTTAGGGAAAATCAGGTTAATGCTGTTAAGGCCTTAGCATGTTGGGTTTGGAGACCTACCAAACTTAATAGTGCATCAATTACTTTGAAGAGGCATAATTATGTTGATGCACAAGGCAGAAAAAAAAAAAATGAAAAAAAAAACATCCAAGTCAGTGATGGCTTGGGTCTCCAAAGGTAGAACTATTTTCCTTATTTTATGTGCGAGGTCATCCACACAAAAGATGATCAAGGTTGTTGCAGTGGCTTGCGCAAGGACATGACAGGGAACATGTCGTATCTCTCAGACTTTAAGGATTTTGATAGAGGATATGTTACCTTTGGGGGAGGATCCAAAAGAGGGAAAATTCATAGTAAAGGAACTCTTAAAACTGGTAAGCTTGATTTTGAGGATGTGTACTTTGTCAAAGAGTTACAGTAGAACCTTTTTAGTGTTTACAAATGTGTGACAAAAGATAGAGTGTTCTTTTTATAACACTATAGTTGTTGTTATGTTCCTACTTTAAGTTAGCTGATAAGAGTCAGGTTTTACTTAAAGTTCCTAGAAAGAACAATATGTACGGTGTTGATATGAAGAATAGTTTTCCTAAATAGAGTTTAACTTTTCTTGTTGCAAAGGCCACACTTGATGAATCAATACTATGGACTTGGAGGCTTAGGTCATGTAATTTTAAAATATTAATAAACTTGTAAGGAAATCTTTTGAGAGGTTTACCTATAAAACGTTTTGAAAATGACCAAACTTGTATTGTTTGCCTTAAGGAAAGACTACAAAGCATCTTGAAGTCTAGATTTGAACTTATTACGCTGACTTAATTCAATGTTGCATATGGACTTGTTTGGTCTAACTTTTGTTAGCAGCTTAATGAATAAGAAATATTGTCTAGTTGTCAATGATGATTATAGCAGATTTACTTGGGTTTTCTTTTTAGCAACTAAGGATGAGACTAGCGGCATTATTAAGAGCTTTATAACTAAGATAGAAAATCTAGTTGTAGAAATAAGTAATCAGATGTGACAATGGAAAACAATAGTTCAAAATAGGTTATGAGTGAGTTTATGAAAAGAAAGCATTAAGAAGGAATTTAGTGTAGCTAGAACTCCTCAGCAAAATGGTGTTGCTGAGAGGAGAAATAAGACATTAATTGAGGCTGCTAGAACCATGTTAGCTGACTCTAAGTTACCAACTTCATTTTGGGTAAAGTTAGTAATACTGCTTGCTATGTGCCAGACATAGGGTTATAGTAGTATGCCTCATAACAAAGACGCCCTTATGAATTATTTAGAGGTAGAAACCTACTTAAGCTTCATGCAGGACATTTGGGTGTCATGTTACCATTCTTAATACCTTAGATTATTTAGGTAAGTTTGATGGAAAGCCTGATGAAGGATTCTTTGTTGGATACTCATTGAATAGTAAGGCTTTTAAAGTATACAACATTAGAACTAGGAAAGTAGAAGAAAACTTGAATATTAGGTTCTTAGAGGATAAGCCTATTATTGTAGGTAATGGACCAAAGTGGCTGTTTGATATTGATGTTCTAAAAAAATCAATGATTTATGTGCCAGTTGTTGCAAGTACAAACTCTAATGATTTTGTAGGTACAAAAGAAAGTATTAGTGCAGGTCATTTTAGCAAGAGACAGGATCTAGCCAAGACTACATTTTGATGCCACTGTGGAAAGATGGTTCACTATTTGATTTTTCTTCAAAGAATGCTAGTAATGATGAACCACAACCTTCTAGTGATGCTGGAAAGAAGGAGGATGAAGGTGTAAGTAAAGAAAGTGGAAATGATGATCAAGAGAGGCCTGAAAATAGTATTCAAGATGTTAATACTGCTGGGCCAAGTATTAATACTAAACCAGATATGTTTTCTTTAGGAGATAATGCTACACTTGAAGCCACACATGCTGATTTCTTTGGTGATGAAACAGAAGTGAATATGAGCAACATTACTACCGTATATCTAGTTCCTTCTACTCCAAATACAAGAATCCATAAAGGTCATTCACTTAATCATGTGATTGGTGATGTACACTCTGATGTTAGATAAAAAGAATGACAAAGACTACAAATGAGCAAGGGTTTATTAGTGTTGTTTATGAAGGGAAAACTCATGAAGACCTTCATACTTGTCTGTTTGCTTGATTCCTATCCCATGAAGAACCCAAAAGGATTGCCAAAGCTCTAAGTGATTCAGCTTAGGTAGACGCAATGCAGGAAGAGCTTCTACAATTTAAGCTACAAAAGGTTTGGGTACTAGTGGATTTGCCTAAGGGAAAGAGGGCTATTGGTACAAAATGGGTTTTTAGGAACAAGAAAGATGAGAGAGGTATCTGATTCGACAAGCAAAGGATAGTTGCATAGGGACATACCCAAGAAGAAGGCATAGACTATGATGATGTTTTTACCCCTGTAGCAAGAATTGAGGCAATAAGGCTGTTCTTAGCCTATGCTTCCTTTATGGGATTTATGGTGTATCAGATGGATATGAAGAGTGCTTTCCTTTATGGTAGGATTGAAGAGGTGGTATATGTGTGTCAACCTCTAGGGTTTGAAGATCTTGACTATCCATACAAAGTCTACAAGGTGGTGAAAGCACTTTATGGTTTGCATCAAGCTCCAAGAGCCTGTATAAAACCTTGGCCAAGTACTTATTGGACAATGGGTTTCATAAAGGAAAGATAGATCAGACCTTGTTTATCAAGAATCAAAAAGGAGATATCTTGCTTGTACAGGTCTATGTTGATGACATTATCTTTGGCGCTACAAAAAAGGAGTTGTGTACTGAGTTTGAGAACTGATGCATGACAAGTTTTAGATGATGTTCTATGGGAGAACTCACTTTCTTCTTAGGGTTGCAAGTAAATCAGAAAGAAGATGGGATATTTATCAGTCAAGATAAGTATGTAGCTGACATATTGAGGAAGTTTAGTTTCACAGATGTCAGGATAGCTAGCACCCCAATGGATATAGAAAAGCCTTTGATCAAGGACTCAGATAGTGATGATGTTGATGTTCATCTCTACAGGTCAATGATTGGATCATTGATGTATCTTACATCATCTAGACCAGACATTATGTTTGCAGTATGTGCATGTGCCAGATTCCAAGTCACACCTAAGGTTTCACACTTACATGTTGTGAAAAGGATTTTTAGGTACCTAAAAGGCCAACCTAAATTAGGCCTTTGATATTCTAGAGATTCTTCCTTTGACTTGGTGGCATATTCTGATAGTGACTATGCTAGAGCAAGCTTAGATAGGAAGTCTACAACAGGAGGTTGTCAGTTCCTAGGGTGCAGATTAATATCATGGCAGTGCAAGAAGCAAACTGTGGTTGCCACTTCCTCTACTAAAGCTGAATATGTGGCTGCTGCTAGTTGCTGTGGACAAGTACTCTGGATTCAGAATCAAATGCTGGATTATGGGTATAATTTTATGCACACCATGATTAATATTGACAATAACAGTACTATATGTATTATTAAGAATCCTGTTTTACACTCTAAAACAAAACACATAGAGATTAGACATCATTTTATAAGAGACTGCAATGATAAAAAGTTAATTCAAGTGGTTAAAATACACACAGATAACAATTTTGCAGACTTACTTACAAAAGCCCTTGATGTTGGAAGGTTTCAGTACTTGGTTGCAAGTATTGGAATGCTAAATCCTTAAAGTTTTAATCTCTTTGTGTCTTTGTAATGTTTTGTAAAGGATTAGTACTGTTAGTTGTATCAATTAGTACTGCTAAGTATAACTAGTACTGTTAGTTATACTTAAGACTGCTAGTTAAAACTGTTAGTAATAATTAATACTGTTAAGAAGAAAATGCTTTGGATTGTGTTTTCTTGGTTTTGGACTAACACTTGCAGGATAAGCAAAGCAGTATGGTTGGATTTGGTGATACCAATTGTGGAGTTTGTTAGAGGAAAATCTGCTGATTAATGATAGAGAGGATTTAGGGATAACTTGCCAAGGGTTAATGCTAAGTTTACACCTGAGTTGGGAAGTCCTTTAAAATCTTTTTCTTGAAATCAACCTATGTCTGCCAGTGAGCCTAATGAAGCATCTGGGCATAGGCTATACTGAACACAAACTGATAGCTTTTAGTTAGTCAGATAGTAACTGATCTAACTCACTCTTTACCATTCTATCATTTGCATAGTGTGTTAGTCTACGGACATCTGGTTTAGAGAACAGCGAGCAAACGTGAATCTAATACATTTGTGTTAGAGGTAACACCTGCCACTGAGCAGGAAACCCTGTCAAGAAGGCTCTTTTAATGAGTCTATCTGAACACAGGCAGTATTTATACTGAAATCATTGGTTCTCACACAACTAGAGGTTAAATGCAACCGAAATGATTAAGTATCTTACTTTACACTTAATCCCTTCAAAAGTATGATTGCAGTATTGTTTTGAAAGAAATTTTAGGTTAATACTGCTGAGTAAAGTTAATACGGATAGGCTTAATATTAGTACCGCTGGGCTTAAAATTAATACTGTTATGGTAAACTTAGTACTGCTAGGCTACCGTTAGTGCTGTTTGGGGAATATAGCCGTTGAGATAATTTCGCAAATTACTTCACTTATAGGTTTCCTTAATTTGGATAATTCATAATCTTTCTTTACATCATACGATTTTTTCAAGATAAAGAACCGATTTTATTCAGACAGTCTAATCAAAACCTTAGGTGCTATCTATATAATCTCAATTGACTTTTCCAAACACACATACTCTCATAAACAAACATAACCCAGAACCCTAATCGAACTTTTCTCAATCAACAATAGAGAATTTGGAATTTGGTGACACACACAACATGGTCTCCTACTTAAAGAAACCAAAGGGAAGTGAAGGGTTTCACCAAATAGTGGATTTTATCAATGTTAGTCACATAAGGTATGCTCTTACTGAAAATCCCACTATCTATGTTTCTCTCATCAAACAGTTTTGGCAAACTGCTACTGCCAGAACACTTGATAATGGAGAAATAGAATTAACTGCTATAATAGATGGCAAAGTTAAGACTGTTACTGAGGGATCTGTTAGGAGGCATCTCCAATTAGCATATGCTAATGGTATTAGTTCTTTACAAACTACTAAAATCTTTAAACAACTTTCTTTAATGGGGGTATGTGTCAAATTCTAACAACTTGACCTTTTAAAAAGGACACTTTTCCCCTCAATGTAGATTTCTCATCCATACCATCCTACATTGTCTAAGTCCTAAGAAAACCTCTTGGGAACAATTCAGTAGCAATATAGCAACTGCTATTATTTGCTTGGCCATTAATAAGAAATTTAATTTTTCTAAACTGATTTTTAATGGTATGGTGAAAAACTTAGATAGTAAACACAAATTTTTAATGTATCTAAGATTTATTCAATTGTTTTTTAACAAGCACAAGAGACTGCTTCAACCTCACACAAGACTTTATATTGCTCCTACCCACACTCAAAAACTTTTTAGCAATATGAAAAGGGCTTCTAAGGGTTTTACTAGGGAAAACATTCTATTATTTCCTGCAATGATTGTTCAGGGCCTAGTTGTTTAGGGTGAAGGATCAACACACCAGTTGAGTCCCATCACACATCCACTAGTGCTCCATCAACCTCATAACCATCAGTTTCACCAACCTCTAGGAGAACAACCAGACAGGAATCTATGGTTCCTCAGCCCAGATCTCCTACTCAAACCACTGTAGCAAATGAGACTGTCCATGAGGAGAAGGGAGACAGTGTGGAAAGGGCTGCCACTACTGCTACTAGTTTAGATGCAGAGCAGGGCAGTGGTAACATAAATAGGACCCAATCCACGGCAATACCTAATGATCATTTTCCCCAGGGAATTGGTTCAGGTGGTAGTCCCAGGCGCCAAGATACCATATTGGGGGACAGACCTGCTCAAACTAGGTTTGAGAGGTTGTCTAAACAGTCCAATGATCCACCTCTCTCAAGAGTTAACACACTTGTAAGTGGGGAGGACAGTATGACACAACAAGAATTGATGGTTTTCTGTACAACATTGTCAAAGAAAGAGAAGAGCTTGGAGACAAACTTGAAGCAGACGAAGCAAATATATGGTGCTGCTTATAATAGGCTTATCAAGAAGGTGAAAAAGTTGGAGAAAATAGCTAAGTCTAGCCAAGCTAGAAGAAGGGTACGAATTGTTGTATCTGATGATGAAGATGATTTGGAGGATCCTTCCAAACAATGGAGGAACAGAGCTGCAATTGATCAAGATCTTGGCATTTCATTGGTATAACATGATGCAGAGATTCAAGGGATGTATGGGCATGATATGGAGTTTGACTTTGTCTTTGATGCTGCTAAGGAAGTTTCTATTGCTGGTACAACAGTTACTACTGATAGTGTTGCTGTTAGTCTGTCAGTCCTACAAGAAATACTAGAGTTTCTACTGTTGATGACATTACTATGGCTGAGACACTAGTGTATATTAGGAAGAGTGCAGCCAAAGAAAAAGGTAAAGGTAAAATGGATGAATCTAAAAAGGTTAAGACCAAGACAAAGTTATATCAAGAACAAGAAAGACATGATTTTGAAGCAGTTGTGAGATTGCAAGCTGAACTTAAGGAAGAAGAAAGGCAGAGGATTGCCAGGGTATATGAAGCAACTAGCTCTTTTAATGTTGAAGAATGGGAAGACATACAAGCTAGAGTTGAAGCTGATGAAGAGGTAGTGCAGAGGTTACAAGTAGAGGAAAGAGAAAAGTACACTGAAGCTGAACAATCAAGAATGCTTGCAGAGCTTATCAATCAGAGAAAGAGGTATTTTGCTGCACAAAGAGCTGAAGAAAGGAGGAACAAGCCACCCACACAGGCTCAACAGTGAACCTATATGTCTAATTATATCAAGAACATGGGAGGTTATACACTGCAGCAGTTGAGAGGTTATTCCTTTGATGAGATCAAGACTTTGTTTGAAACAACAATGAGGAGTGTAAACACTTTTGTTCCAATAGAGAGTGAAGTTGACAGAGCAGTTCCTGAGTTAGCAGCTGGAAGTTCAAAAAGGGCCGCAGAAGAATAACTTGATTAAGAAAGTTCTAAGAGGTAAAAGACTGGTGAAAGCTCATAACTAGCTGGAGAACCAAGAGATAAAGAAGCTGATGAACTGTCACAAGAAGAGCTACAACAAATGATGATAATAGTTTCAGAGCAAGGGATGAATGTTGAAGCTTTACAAACTATGTATCTATAATTGACTGGGAGATTTACACTGAAGGCACTAGGAAGTACTAGAAGATCATCAGAGTTAGAAATCATACGTAGGTACATTACTACTTTGATGATATGCTGAAAGCCTTTGACATGGATGACTTAGTGATGCTGTGGAGTCTGGTTAAAGAGAAGTTCAATTCAACATAACCAACAGATGACAAAGAAAGAGAGATATGGGTTAAGTTGAAGAGATTATTTGAACCAGATACAAATGATGAGTTATGAAAGCTTCAAAAGAAAATTCATGATTTAACTTAGATCCTATATGATTCATATGAAGTGTATCATGTGTCTACAGAGAAAGGAATAGACATTACATGCTGGTAGAGAACGAGTATCCATTGTCAAGGGGAACTCTTACATTGATGCTAGTCGCAAAGATCTTGGTGGATCAAGATAATGAGATGTCCAGAGAACTTCTTAGGAAGATATTCATACAGGCTGAAAGACCAAGAAGATGAAGTGTTTGGAAGAATCCTCTCAGAGAACAAGGTTTAATTCAAGAAACTTGATAATTTTGAGGTAAATCATAAGTTTAGAGGAGGATTGTTGGGAATTAAAAGTCTTCATACTTAGTACTGCCAAGCCAAGAGTTAGTACTGCTCAAGTTACAACTGCCAGTACTAACCAGTTAGTACTGCTAGAGTAAGTTAGTACTGCCAGTACTAACTTAAGACTGTTGGATGAAGATTAAGACTGCTAAAGTGATAAAGATGTGTCAAGTGATTTGTATTGACTTATTTAATGTATATCTTATAAAGTTAGAAAGATACGTATAAGATTAGAATTATAGAAGATTTGTAGTTATCTTGTAAAGGACTCCTTAGTGTATAAAAGGAGATCCTAGGTTATGGTGTTAGATATACGTTTTTGATATATAGCTTCAAGGTTGTAAACCCTAGTACTACACAAAGTACTCGTATTATTGATAATAATAATATTGGAGCTTTTCAGTAATATCATTGTTCATACAGTTTGTTGTTTCATTAATATTCTTCTAAGTATTAAAGAGTAGATTCTGCATACTCTTTAGTATTCACAAAGTTTCTACCATAGTTGTTTTGGATTTATCCAAAGTAACTTAACCTTTACCAGCTAATGAATCGATCTTAAGTTGCGATCAACAAAAACTAATGAACCCATAAACATCACTAAAAACTTATTTTCAGAAGCTTTGGCTATTTAGAAGTAAATGTACTTTCGCTTAGTTTTCTCGTTATTTTTTAGGTGCATCATGCCAAAATCTACCCACGTTGATCATCACGACACCGCTCACTACATTCCCATATACCATCGAACCGGAGGTTTTACCGGACATGAAAGGGAGGTCTACAAGTCTCTTGTGTTTCGTCACTTTCATGAGGGTCATGTCATCAAACCCGACTTTCTCGAAGATGAATCAAATCTTTACAACACCTTTACGGCAATCGGTTTTGACTGTCTCCTCGATCTTGACGAACAAATTTGCCCCATCTTCGTTCTACAATTCTACAAAAGTGTTCGAATCATTCGCAACCTTAATGGAACTATTTCCATTACTTTCGTCATCGACAATGTCAAAACTACTCTCACTCTCGAGAACTTTGCCCGGATTCTTAAAATTCCAGGCGAAGGTGTGTGTGTATACACTTCCGAGTGGCCTATCTCATCCAGTATTAGATATAGTGACCCTCATCAAAACATTTACCCTCCTCCTCTATAACACCCCTATTTTTGACATATAGCAGCAGAAGCTAATCTAGGGTATTATTTCATAGTACAACAGTCATAATCATAGAAAATGACTCGAAAGAGACGTTTTTAAAAGATAAGTTATCATTTATTATTTCATCAGAGTTTTTACAAACAGAGGTCCCAAAATCTACATGAAAACATAAAGTTTGAATGATAACAGTTTAGCCATCTTCAAGACCGTGCCACTCCGTGCCATAAGATGTTCGGTTACCTGAGATAAACATGCTAAAAAGTCAACACAAAGGTTGAGTGAAATTCATAGGTTTATAGTAAACAGTTTTTAAATACAAGCTCAATAGTGGGTTACGTTGTTATACACCCATAGTTTGTAATAATTGCAACACTCAACTTGTACATAAGGACCTTGAAAAAATCCATGAAGATGACTTAGAAGAGATGGATTTGAAGTGGCAGTTAGCATTGCTAAGCATGAGGACAAGAAGGTTTTTCTAGAAAACTGGTAGAAATATCACTATCAATGGGAGTGACACAGCTGGATATGACAAGTCCAAGGTGGAGTGTTTCAACTGCCACAAGATGGGACACTTTACAAGGGAGTGTAGAGGACCTAGGAACCAAGATAGCAGGAACAAGAATCAAGGGGGGGAAAAAAACCAAAAGGGCTCTAGAAGGACTATAAATGTAGAAGAAACTTCTTCTAAAGCCATGGTGGCTATTGATGGAGCTGGTTTTGACTGGAGCTATATGGTAGATGATGAAGTCCCTAGAAACATGGATCTTATGGCTTTTTCAGAGTCTGAGGTATATAATGACAAAACTTGTTCAAAAACCTGTCTAAAAAGCTTTGAAACTCTTAAACTCACTTGGTTGATTTAGAATCGAGTTTAACAAAATATGAGTTCATTTTGCTACTTATAAAAAGAGGGTAGCATGTTGTGAAGAGCAACTTGCCTTTTACAAAAAGAATGAGATTATTTTTTGTGAGCAACTTGTTGTTCTAAAAAGAGATATCTCATATAAAGACTCAAAAATTAGTATGCTTAAAAGTCAGTTAGAAAAGCTTAAGCAAGAAAAAGAAAGCAATCAACTTAAAATTAAAAATTTTGATAATGTTCTAAGAGTCTAGACAAATTAATAAGGAGTCAGATAACTGATAAAAGTAGAAAGGGTATAAGGTTTGTAAGCTATAATGTTGTTCTACCTCCCCATATAGGGTTATTTTTACCCCCAAAGCCTGATTTGTCTAACTCTGGTCTAGAGGAGTTCCAACAGCTTGAGTTTGAAGGCTATGGACCTAAGACTAGTAAGAGTGTCAATGAAGATATTTATAATAAGGTTAGGGAATCTCCTAATGCCCTATTGGTTGAGGAGTTGGTGTCAGATGATAAGTTAGAGAAGAAAACTATTTTTCTTACTGTTGCTAAGATAGAATTTGTTAGACCTAAACAATAAGAAAAACCAGTTAGGAAACCAGTTAAGTATGCTGAAATGTATAGGTCACAAAGTCCTAGGGGAAATAAAAGAAACTAGAATAATCAGAAGTCCCAACATCTAGGAAGTGACTTTGTGATGTACAATAAAGCTTGTTTTATCTGTGGAAGTTTTGACCATGTGCAGGCTGACTGCAATTACCATCAAAGGGAAAGGGTGGTATCTGGGAATAACTATACAAGGATGAATTACAATTATTCTGCTAAACAGGCTCACTCTAGCGCTCACAGGAACATAGTTCCAAGAGCAGTTTTAATGAAAACTGGACTAAGACCACTTAATACTGCTAGGCCTGTTAATACTGCTTATTCCAAAACTACAGTTTATAGTGCTAGACCAATGTCATGTTTTTCTATCTCAACACAATCAACTATAAAGAGGCCGTATCAAATAAGAACAACATTCACTAACAAAAATTTTAGCCAAAAAGTTAATACTGCTAAGGGAAAATTTTATACTGCTAGGCCAAATTTAGCAGTAGTTAATGCTGTTAGGGCAAATCAGGTTAATGCTAATAGGCCTCAGCATGTTAGATTTGGAGACCTACCAAACTTAATAATGCATTAATTACTTTGAAGAGACATAATTATATTGATGCACGAGGCAGATCCAAGTCAGTGATGGCTTGGGTCCCCAAAGGAAACTAATTTCCTTATTTTTATGTGCAGGGTCATCCACAAAAAGAAGATCAAGGCTATGTTGACAGTGGATGCTCAAGGCACATGACAGGGAACATGTCCTATCTCTCAGACTTCAAGGAATTTGATGGAGGATATGTTACCTTTAGGGGAGGAGCCAAAGGAGGGAAAATTACTGGTAAAGGAACTCTTAAAACTGGTAAGCTTGATTTTGAGGATGTGTACTTTGTCAAGGAGTTACAGTTTAACCTTTTTAGTGTTTCACAGATGTGTGACAAAAAGAACAGTGTTCTTTTTACTGACACTGGATGTTTTGTTCTGTCTCCTGACTTTAAGTTAGCTGATGAAAGTCAGGTTTTACTTAAAGTTCCTAGAAAGAACAATATGTACAGTGTTGATATGAAGAATATTGTTCCTAAAGAGAGTTTAACTTGTCTTGTTGCAAAGGCCACACTTGATGAATCAATGTTATGGCATAGGAGGCTAGGTCATGTAAATTTTAAAACTATTAATAAACTTGTTAAGGAAAATCTTGAGAGAGGTTTACCTATAAAACGCTTTGAAAATGACCAAACTTGTGTTGCTTGCCTTAAGGGAAAGCAACACAAAGCCTTTTGTAAGTCCAAGATTCAGAACTCTATTACTCAGCCTTTATTTATGTTGCATATGGACTTGTTTAGTTTAAATTTTGTGAGCAACTTAATAAATAAGAAATATTGTCTAGTTATCACTGATGATTATAGCAGATTTACTTGGGTTTTCTTTTTAGCAACTAAGGATGAGACTAGTGGCATTCTTAAGAGCTTTATAACTGAGATAGAAAATCTAGTTGATAAGAAAGTAAAGATAATCAGATGTGACAATGGAACAGAGTTCAAAAATAAAAAAAAAAAAAAAAAAAAAAAAAAAAAATAGAGTCATGAGTGAGTTTTATGAAAAGAAGGGCATTAAGAAGGAATTTAGTATAGCTAGAACTCCTCAGCAAAATGGTGTTGCTGAGAGAAGAAATATGACACTAATTGAGGCTGCTAAAACCATGTTAGCTGACTCTAAGTTACCTACTACATTTTAGGCTGAAGCAGTTAATACTGCTTGCTATGTGCAAAATAGGGTATTAGTAGTTAAGCCTCATAACAAGACCCCTTATGAACTGTTTAAAGGTAGAACTCCTACTCTAAGCTTCATGAGACCATTTGGGTGTCATGATACCATTCTTAATACCTTAGATTATTTAGGCAAGTTTGATGGAAAGTTTGATGAAGGATTCTTTGTTGGATACTCATTGAATAGTAAGGCTTTTAGGGTATAAAACATTAGAACTAGGAAAGTAGAAGAAAACTTGCATATTAGGTTCTTGGAGGATAAGCCTATTATTACAGGTGATGGACCAAAGTGGCTGTTTGATATTGATGTTCTAACAAAATCAATGAATTATGTGCCAGTTGTTGCAGGTACAAACTCTAATGATTTTGTAGGTACAGAAGAAAGTATTGGTGCAGGTCATTTAGCAAGGAGACGTGATCTAGCTAAGACTACATTTTGATGCCACTGTGGAAAGATGGTTTACTATTTGATTCTTCTTCAAAGAATGCTAGTAATGATGGAACCACAACTTCTAGTGATGTAGAAAGAAGGTTGATGAGGTGGTAAGTAAAGAAGTAAACAGTATCAAGATGTTAATAATGCTGGCCAAGTATTAATCTACTAGTAAAAATGTTAATAATAGTAGCTCTAAATATTAATACTGTTAGTCCAACAGTTACTACTGCTAGGTCAAATGGATCTCAAACTGAACCAGACATGTTTTCTTTGGGAGATAATGCTACACTTGAAGCCACACATGCTGATTTCTTTGGTGATGAAACAGAAGTGGATATGAGCAACATTACTACCACATATCTAGTTCCTTCTACTCCAAATACAAGAATCCATAAAGATCATTCACTTGATCATGTGATTGGTGATGTGCAGTCTGGTGTACAGACAAGGAGAATGACAAAGACTACAAATGAACAAGGGTTTATTAGTGCTGTTTATGAAGGGAAAACTCATGAAGACCTTCATACTTGTCTGTTTGCTTGTTTCCTATCCTAGGAAGAACCCAAAAGGATTGCCAAAGCTCTAAGTGATTCAGCTTGGGTAGAAGCAATGCAGGAAGAGCTTCTACAGTTTAAGCTACAAAAGGTTTGGGTACTAGTGGATTTGCCTAAGGGTAAGAGGGCTATTGGTACAAAATGGGTTTTTAGGAACAAGAAAGATGAGAGAGGCATAGTGATTCAGAACAATGCAAGGCTGGTTGTACAATGACTACTCAAGAAGAAGGCATAGACTATGATGAAGTTTTTGCCCCTGTAGCAAGAATTGAGGCAATAAGGCTGTTCTTAGCCTATGCTTCCTTTATGGGATTTATGGTGTATCAGATGGATATGAAGAGTGATTTCCTTTATGGTAGGATTGAAAAGAGGTATATGTGTGTCAACCTCTAGGTTTGAAGATCCTGACTATCCAGACAAAGTCTACAAGGTGGTAAAAGCACTTTATGGTTTGCATCAAGCTCCAAGAGCCTGGTATGAAACCTTGGCCAAGTATTTATTGGACAATGGGTTTCACAGAGGAAAGATAGATCAGACCTTGTTTATCAAGAAGCAAAAAGGGGATATTTTGCTTGTACAGGTCTATGTTTATGACATTATCTTTGGCTCTACAAAGAAGGAGTTGTGTACTGAGTTTGAGAAACCTAATGCACAAGTTTCAGATGAGTTCTATGAGAGAACTCACTTTCTTCTTAGGGTTGCAAGTGAAGCAGAAAGAAGATGGGATATTTATCAGTCAGGATAAATATGTAGCTGACATATTGAGGAAGTTTAGTTTCACAGATGTCAGGACAGCTAGCACCTTCATGATGTAGCCTCAAGAACACCATCCTGCTTGAAAGACCCTAGCGCCCAACCACTATCGAAATGTGCTGACGAGAATACGCGCCTAGTGACCAGGTAGAAGAGCTCACCTCACATCACTTGCAGCGTCAATGCGACCACTTGGCGTTGACTTGCATCCTCCGCTCTTGTCACACTCCCTCCTCACCTCTCACATCACCTAGCACCCTCTCCCGCGACAACTTTCGTCTCCCCCCTGCAGTATCGTGCTTGTGCCAGGCAGATATCTAAGTCTCACCTAAGGTTTCACACTTACATTGCTGTGGAAAAGAGATTTATAGGGGTTACCTAAAAGGCCACCATTAATTTGGGCCTTTGGTATACTAACGATTCTTCCCTTGACTTTGTGGCATTATTCTGTTAGTGACTATGCTGGTGCAAGTTGGATAGGAATCTACAATAGTAGGTTGTTTTGTTCTTAGGGTCGCAGATTAATATCATGACATGCAAGAAGCAAATGTGGTTGGTGCCACTTCTTAATGAAGCTGAATTCCCTTGTGGCTTTTGTGCTAGTTGCTGTAGACAAAGTACTTTGGATTCATAATCAAATGCGGGATTATGGGTATAATTTTATGCACACCATGATTAATATTGACAATAACATTACTATATGTATTATTAAGAATCTTGTTTTACACTCTAAAACAAAACACATAGAGATTAGACATCATTTTATAAGAGACTTACATGATAAAAAGTTAATTCAAGTGGTTTTAAAAATCATACAGATTAACATTTTGCAGGACTTACTTACAAAAAGCCCTTGCCTTGATGTTTGAAGGTTTCAAGTACCTTAGTTGCCAGTATTGGAATGCTAAATCCTTAAAGTTTTAATCTCTTTGTATCTTTGTAATGTTTTGTAAAGGATTAGTATTGTTAGTTGTATCAATTAGTCCTGCTAAGTATAACTAGTACTTTTGATATAAACATAGATATATATAGCATTGATAGAGGTTGCGTGAGCTCGTTTACTTTAGAGATGCAAGTTACAGGTTGTTATAGTCTCCTTCCCTTAAAAGAAATCTCGTCCTGAGATTTAGTTGGATGCCAGAGTGATGTTCGAAAATAGATGTGGATACTTGGCATGAATTTGATATTCGCGTTCCCATGTAAATTTTGGTCCTCTTTTAGAGTTCCATCGTACTTTGACTATAGGAATACGACTTTGTTTCAGTTGTTTAACTTCTCGATCCATGGTCTCCACTAGTTCTTCCACAAAGTTACGTTTGTCCACAAGCTGAAGCTCTTTGGACATTACTAAGCTCTTCAGGTAGCTCTAGTTTGTATGCCACTGGACCGACTCTCTTAAGAATCTTAAATGGTCCAATGTACCGGGGATTAAGCTTTCCTCGTTTTCCAAATCGGATGATTCCTTTACGAGGTGATACTTTTAACATAACACGGTCTCCAACTTGAAATTCTAAAGGCTTCCTTCTTATATTGGCATAACTTCTTTGTCAATCTCTTGCAGCTTGCAAATGTTGTCGAATTTGCACTATTTTTTCAGTGGTTTCATGGACTATTTCTGGTCTTGTAAGTTGAACATCTCCAACTTCGGCCCAGCAAACAGGTGATCTGCACTTTCGACCATAAAGTGCCTCGAATGGTGCTGCCTTGATACTGGCATGGTAACTGTTATTGTAGGAGAATTCTACCAATGGTAAGTGTCTTTCCCATCCTTTTCCAAAATCTATAATACAGGCTCGAAGCATGTCTTCGAGTGTTTGAATGGTCCTTTCACTTTGTCCATCGCTTTTAGGATGATATGTTGTACTCATGTCTAATTGAGTACCCAAAGCACTTTGTAATGATCGCCAAAATCTGGATGTGAAATGTCTATTATGATCCGAGATGATGGATATTGGCACACCATGCCGGGAGACTATTTCTTTAATGTACACCCTTGTAAGGGTTTCCATACTATCTGTCTCTCGGGTAGGGATGAAATGTGCAGATTTGGTAAGACGATCGACAATGACCTAGATTGTGAAATGTCCATTTGATGTTTTGCGTAGTTTTGTAACGAAATCCATCATTATTCTCTCCCACTTCCACATAGGAATCTTTGGTTGTTCCAGTAAGCCAGATGGCTTCTAACATTCTGCCTTAACTCTAGAACATGTTAAAGATTTGCCAATATATTCAGCGATGATTGCCTTCATGCTAGGCCACCAATATAGTTTCTTTAGATCCTTATACATTTTGTCACAACCTGGGTGAATGGAATACTTAAATTTATGGGACTCATGCATAATCAAGTCCTCAGATTACCAAAGAGTGGTAACCAGCTTCGGTTCTTAATACAACGAGTTCCATCAAGACGTATTTCAAATGATTTATCCATTCCTCGTAAGTTTTTAGCCTTGATGTTTTCTTCCTTGAGTGCTTCAGTTTGAGTTTGGAGGATTTGTGATGCTAATTTTGGATGAATGGTCATGACTAATGATCTAACTCAGAGTGGTTTGATTCATTTCTTTTGGCTTAAGGCATCTGCCACAACATTTGCCTTTCCAGGGTGATAACGAATCTCACAATCGTAATATGCGAGTAATTCTAACCAACGGCGTTGTCTCATGTTTAATTCTTTTTTATTAAGAATATGTTGAAGACTTTTGTGATTGGTGAAAACTGTACACTTTGTGCCATAGAGATAGTGTCTCTAGATTTTAAGAGTGAACACAACTGCTCCTAATTCGAGATCATGAGTGGTATAGTTTTCTTCATGAGGTTTGAGTTGCCAGGATGCATATGCAAAAACTTTCTCTCTTTGCATTAACACCGCTCACAAACCTTGATGGGATGCATCACAGTAAACAACAAAATTGTTGTTTCCTTCCGGTAATGCTAAGATTGGAGCTTCACATAGGTTTTGTTTAAGTAGTTGGAAAGCCGACTCTTGATCTTCACCCCATATATACTTCTTTTTTTATGGGTTAATTTAGTCAAAGACTTTGCAATCTTTGAAAAATCTTTGATAAATCTCTGATAATAGCTGGCGAGTCCTAAGAATTGACGTATTTCTGTGGGTGTAGTAGGAGATGTCTAATTCTTAACGGCTTCAATCTTGGCGGGGTCAACATGAAGTCCTTGACTATCAATTAAGTGTCCAAGAAATTGCACGATATGAATCCAGAAATCACACTTGGAGAACTTGGCATACAATTTCTCTTTCTTGAGTAATTCCAAGATTATTCTCAAATGATTTGCGTATTCTTCTTTGTTACGAGAGTAGATAAGAATATCATCGATAAACACTGTTACGAGAGTAGATAAGATCCATGAATACCACAGGTGCGTTAGTTAAACCAAATGGCATCAGTTGAAATTCGTAGTGTCCGTATCTTGTTCTGAAAGCTGTCTTGGGAATATCTTCATCCCTTACTCTCAGTTGATGATAACCAGATCTTAAGTCAATTTTTGAGTAAACGCTTAAACCTTGAAGTTGGTCGAATAAATCATCGATCCTGGGTAATGGGTAACGATTCTTTACAGTAAGTTTATTTAACTCTCGGTAATCGATACACATTTTGAAAGATCCGTCTTTCTTTTTCACAAATAAGACAGGAGCTCCCTAAGGTGAAGTACTTGGTCGGATAAAACCTCGGTGTGCTAACTCTTGGAGTTGATTTGATAGTTCCTGCATTTCTGAAGGAGCTAATCTATAGGGTGCTCGGGCTACAGGCGTTGCTCCTATAATTAAATCGATTTGGAATTCTACTTGGCGAACAGGAGGAAGGCCAGATAGATCTTCAGGAAAAACTTCTGGGAATTCTCTGACTACTGGGATATCTTATAGTCGTTTCTCATCCGACTTCTTCTCCATTACTTGGGCTATGAAAACTTGACATCCCTTGGATATATACCTTTCGGTTTTTATACAGGATATGAGGCTTAGTCGAGTTTTACTTCGATCACCTCGAATGATTAAAGTTTCACCGTCGATGGGAATGTGGACGATTTTCTCATCACAGATAATTCTGGCATGATACTTGGACAACCAATCCATACCAACAATGACATCAAAACTACCGAGTTTAATTGGCATAAGATCAATTTCGAAAGGTTGATTTATCAAAGTCAGAGTTGCACCCTGAATAACGGTGTTTATGCTTACTAGATTTCCGTCAGCCATTTTGATATCGTAAAAGGTGTCTATTGTAATAGGTGGAATATTTAGCGTAGAGGCAAGAGATATGGATATGAAGCTTTTATCTGCCTCGAAATCAAATAATACTATAGCTAAATGTTGGTTTAAAAGGAACGTACCCGTGACTACGTTCGGGTCTTGGTGAGCATTTTTATTTCTTAGCATGTAGGCTCTTCCCTGGGCATTGATGTTGGTCTTTCGGCACTGATTTGTATAATTCCCTTTCTCTCTATAGGCATGACAAATAACTGTCACTAGTAGCTGATTACTTCCTATGGTTGGCCTCTTGTTTCGACAGTTCTTGGTCAAATGGCCCACCTTGTTGCAAGTATTACACTTAACAGTACAAGGTCCTGTGTGGTGTAAATCAAATTTTCTACATAATGGGAGGTTTCCAGCGTACCTATTGTTCTCAGTTGAAGTGGCAGCATAAGCTTTGACAGCTTCTTGCCTTCTATTTTGTTGTGGTTGGTGATTATTGGTGTTGGTGTTACGGTAGTTGTTGTTGCGGTAATTGTTGTTGTTATTGTTGAAAGTTCTTCTGTTGTCAAATTTTCGTTTATGATCACTTGATACTTGCATCGGAGTATGCTTTGTTACTTGATCCATTAGCCTTTGGGCTATGTTAATGGCTTCCTCTAAAGTTTGAGGCTTCGAGGCGGTAACATTCCCTTCAATACTTCTAGGTAACCCTTCGATGAAGGCTTCCAGGAGTTTCTCAGTGTTTGGTACCATGTTCGGGCATAGGACTGCTAATTCTTGGAATCTTCTAACGTAAGGTTTAAGATCATTTCCCTTTACAGTCAGATTGTAAAGTCCATCTTCCATCTTTCTGACTTAAGTTCGAGGACAATACTTGTTTGTCAAGAGCCTTTTCAACTCAGTCTAGGTGATTTGATTAGCTTGATCTACTCTAATAGGTTGGGCGTATGCATTCCACCAGGATAGGGCGTCATCAGCCGGGGTACCAGTAGCAAATGTTACTTTGTTTTCCTCGATACATTTGCTATGAGAAAATACTGATTCCATCTGTTCAAACCAGCGGATGAGGCCAACTGCTCCTTCCGTACCATTAAAGTAGAAAGGTTGACAGCTAATGAACTCTTTATAGTTTCCCCTTTTTGCTACAGGAGTTCCAGTAGGTCCGGTGTTCCTGTTGGGATTACTAGTACTTGCCATGGTTGCAGCTTGTGCTTCTAAAGCCATGGTGATACTGTCAGCAACTAGTTTCTTGATGGCAACCTGAGTCATGGCTGGTGCTTCAGATGTTGACGTCCTTTTGGGAGGCATTCTATCAACATAAGACAACACGTAATAAGAATGATATCACAAGTCTTAAAATGATTAAAGTTCAAAAATAAACATTGTCACAATAGTGATATCGAAATCATAGATAATTCATATCAAATAAGTATCTATGATTTATTTAGAAGTCAGGGTATGATTCATAATGATGATGACGGAGATGATGATGCAAGAGAGATAAGTCGGTATTATGAAACAACAAGGTATATAACGGGATTGCCATTGTATTATATCATGAACAACTTGCCTTTGTACTGTACATAGTCAAGATTTGACAAGTGTTTTTATTTATACCACACATCCCGTGGCTAGGTTCTAACATAAGCTATAACTAGGATCTAATCTAATAGTTTGATGGTCCTTCCTGATTGTTCTTGAGTTCATAGATTGCATTCAGAAGACTCTCCTTGTCTGTTTGGTGATGGACTTGGATTTCTTCAATGATTTGTTTTAGATCAGTAATCCTGAAGCGAGCTAGAGAAATCTTGTGGTTATTTCCCATTTGCTTCTTTTGAAGTTTAGTAATTTGAGCACGAGCTTGTTGGAGTTTAACTTCCAGATTGTCGAAATCTTGTTGTATAATCACCCAGCCATTTCTGAGACCTTCTATTTTGTCTTCTATGTGTTCAATGCGGTCGAGAGAGAGTTCATCCAGGTGATTCAGAATTTCCTCAATTTGCTCCTCGTGACGTTCCAAACTTGTCTTACGAGAGCTTTCTCTCATCTCAAATTATTGAGGTAGGGCAGAAGTAGAGGAGGATGATCGGTTATGTTTCTTAGGTGACAATAATCCCTCAGGAAGAAAGAATTCTTGAGGATTAAACATTGAAGATGGAGGCACAATAGTTGGTGGTGGAATAGGTGATTCTTTAGCATAAAATGCTTGCAATACCTTCATGTAGGGGTCATCATGAAAAAGCGAAAGAGTTGGTGAAGCTATTGGAACTACGCCAAATGAGTTAGAAGAGCTAGAATAAGTTTTTCCCGGTGAAGCTGGGACATAGTCCGGAGAAGCCGGAATAAAGTCGGGAAAGTTAGAGGAAAAAGCATCCTCAATCTCGAAAGTAGGATGGTTGGGAGAAGACATCGTTCTGTTAACAACCCAGTAGTAAATAACATAAGTTATTTATATAATAGTATAATAGTTATGTTTCTTTATATACTATTCCAGAAATGTAGTGGCACGGAGGACCTTCTTGGATGGAAAAAGAATAGTAGTTATAGTTAAGGTTTCAACCTTGTTCTCTATAACCATGGCTCTTGATACCAATCTATAACACCCCCATTTTTGACATATAGCAGCGGAAGCTAATCTGGGGTATTATTTCATAGTACAACAGTCATAATCATAGAAAACGACTCGAAAGAGACGTTTTTAAAAGATAAGTTATCATTCATTATTTCATCAGAGTTTTTACAAACAGAGGTCCCAAAATCTACATGAAAACATAAAGTTTGAATGATAACAGTTTAGCCATCTTCAAGTCCATGCCACTCCGTGCCATAAGATGTTCAGTTACCTGAGATAAACATGCTAAAAAGTCAACACAAAGGTTGAGTGAAATTCATATGTTTATAGTAAACAGTTTTGAATAAAAGCTCAATAGTGGGTTACGTTGTTATACACCCATAGTTTGTAATAATTGCAACACATACAATTATCAAGAAAAATAGTATTATTGCCCTAAGCTCATGACACCAAAGCCTTAGGTTAAGTAATCACAAATAATTGCCCCAACATGTATCTTTGCCAAAACACCCGCAAAGTTATTCAAATATGTGCTATTGGTTACCGACAGAATAGGTACACCAACGGGGAGTCCAGTCCCAAATAGATCTATTCACAACATTCATGCTTACTCCATAGAGTAATTAACGGTTCATGATAATGGGGTCTTAATGGCAAAAGTAGTTACTTACGCAATAATGAATCCGGATTGCATACAGAAAAATACTTGCATTCATGGTTTATAGCATGTATCCCCCTCGCGGGTTTATAAAACATTTGAAAGATTGAAATGCGAGGCTATGAACTCACCTTAACAGTACAGGGAAATCTGATTGATGGCAAAAGTATATGAAATGAAAGTAACGACTTCGTCACACAACCTAGGTAATATGTCAAGTCTTAGTTTGATTGGATATGTTTTATGTCATAATGAAATATCATTTTGATTGGATTTATTATGGAAATATCGTATCACTGTTCGGGCCATCATAATTCAGAGGTCATGTAGTAAACGTTTGAGGAGCCATGACACTTTAAATCGTAAATCCAGCAAACTCGTCAAAACGTATACCCAAATGAAACCCCTTACATGAAGCTCCCTAGTAATGTGATACATTATAGTTTTAAGTTTCTTCAAAAGCTAGAATAATTTATATATATATTTTTATAATTAATATAAAAATATAATATTTTATAAGTTTGCAAAATTGGCAATATATACCCTTGGTTTATAAACGTTTACAAGTTTAGTCCTTTATATAAAAATTATATATATATTTATATTAAACCTTTAACTTTATAACTTGGCAAAATAGGTCCTTATAGTTATAACTTTGAGAAAATGACATTTTAAGCCCCTTAAGTTATAAGTTTTAGAATGTTATGATATATACCTCTATGCATGGAAACTTTTGCAAAACAAGTCCAAAATGCCATGCAAGTTTATTTTAAGACTCCAAATGATATTTTTAGGTTATAGCTTATTAGTATAAGCTAAAATAAGAAGTTTTAACGTAACGAAAGTTTAAAAAAATGATTCGTTAGTTAGAAAATCAAAACGGGTCGTTTGGTTTATAAAAATTAATCCAATGGGTTAAAGCTTTTAAGGCTTGATAAAATGTTTATAGAAATGACTAATAAGCTTATAGGAATAGCTTATAACAACAGCTTATGAGATTAGCTTATATAATTTAAGAAAACGATTAATTAGGGTTTCATTAAGGCATGCTTGGTTTAGAAATTTAAAACGCGTGGGTTTTGAGCTCATGCTTCTTAACAAGAGTTTAGATATGATCATTAGGAACTTATTTAAGGATTAAAAACAAAAATTAGATTATAGAACGAGAATTAGAGCTTACGGGTTGAAAAATGGGTCGAACGAGGGTTTTGAGCTACGTACGCCTAGAAATGGCTTTGGGGCTTCTTTTTCTTGGCTTCTTCGCTTCACTTCTGCACTTGGGACTTCTCTTGATTCTTCTTAGCTGCTTAGAACTTCATTTTGAGAGATAGAAATGAGAATTGAGGTGTGGTTTGAATGAACAAAGGGTGGGTCCCTTTTATAGTATTAGAATGGACTTGGTAAGCAAGTTAGGAGTCTTGCTTAGTGTCTTAGATAGTAGAGCTGAATAAGAGAGGCTATGAGGGTGAGTACAATAAGCTAGAAACTAGCCATGAAGAGGTGGGGGTTCTTTGGAGGCCACAACTACAAGAAGGAGAAAAGAGGTGACAAAGAACCTTGGTAACCAAGTATTCTAGCAAGGAGGTGATGGAGGTGGTTGCTAGGCTACTTGGTGATGTCATAGTGAGGTCATGGAGGTGCTAGGATGGGTGCTTGGGTTTAAAATGGGTAGAAATGGAGGGAAAAGGGTGTCAGGTAGGTTTAGGGTTTGATTAGGGTTTTTAGGTGTTTAGATTGAGTTAGGATTAGGGTTTAGGATAGATTAAGGTTTAGGATTAGTGTTAGGATTATGGTTTAGTGTTTAGGATTAGGGTTTAGGGCTTAGGATTAAGTTTTAGGGTTTAGTTTTAAGGTTTAGGGTTTTAAAATGAAATTAGGGTTTTTAGGGTTTCATTTAGGGTTTAAGGTTTTAAAACATGGATTAGGATTAAGATTAGGGATAGATTAGGGTTTAGAAGTCATGCATTAAGTGCTTGTACCTTGTGTTAAAGTGGTGTAAAGTTTAAACATGGTTTAGGAGCTTAAATGACCTAATTAGGTTTTTAGGCTTTATTGACTTGTACATTGATCTTAAATGAGTTATACATTGACTTGGAGGGAAAATATGATTCAAATATGGTGCATTACAGGGACGGAGGCAAATGGTAGCTTGGGTTGGCCAAGGCCCACCCAAAATGTGTGTTTATTGGTACTAACATGGGTATATTATAATCTGTAAATCCACTTGATAAGAAATTGGCCCATCTAAAGATTAAATAACTAGCTTATGCAAATTAACAATTTGGAGTAGAAAGACCAAAATTGGTCGCTGGTGACTAGATATAATTATAGCCTGTACAAACTAACTTTTTATTCGGTTTCACAAATTTTAATGTTTAATTTCTTTTCATTATTTGTATGTACTGAAAGCTTTTAATTGGTGGTGATCGTGAATCTGGTAATTTAAATAATAAACACTAAGAAAGATATTTCAAATCGACTTCTAGTTTAGATTCTGGGTTAGATGATCTTAGTGAAACTCATTTATCATAAGACCTTTAAAATTTACAAATTTGTGTATTTGTTTTGGCCCACCCGAATGAAGAATCCTGGCTCCGTCACTGGTGCATTGTACACTTGTACACATGCTTTGAAGGCTTGTACATTTATTTTATATGTATACATTACATATATTTAGGGTTTTGATGTAAACGTTTACGTTTAATGCTTGATTTTGAAATAACGTTTTGAAAAGTACGTTAAATGGATAATGTACTTTGTAAAAATGATATTAGGATATAGACTTGACATATTAGGATCTTTACATGATATAAACATAGATATAGATGGCATTGATAGAGGTTGCGTGAGCTCGATTACTTTAGAGATGCAAGTTACGTTGCATAATGAGATAGAGCAAAAAATTTCCCTGTAAGAAGGTGATATATTTATAATAGATGGATATTACAATGCATCTAATTTAATAGATGGATATTTACATTGATGAAAATTGCGGGTTGTTATACTACACAAAGGCATCTCGAAGTCAAATACATTAGTCTCGATCCTAAAAATCTTAGCAACTTCATCTTCATCATCATAATCAGAGAATTCTTCATCGGTGAGTTCAACTTCATTATCACCTCAAGCCCAATAAATCCATAATGCTTTCATTGTATAATGATCCATTGTCTTGTAGTTAAAAAATTTTGAAGCTAACCATTCAGTAAATTCGACATCAGATGGATCATATTCCATATCATTATCAGATTCATGTGACATTTTTTGCTCCGAATTGTCTTCCTTTTTTAAGTCACATAGAATGTTAGTAACCTCAGCAATTTCAACCTCATATGTAAACAAGTCTTCTTCCATGCTGCCCATCCGGTTGAATTCTTTGTTGAAATTTCAGGTGATGTATTGCAAGTGAGCAAAACATCATTAATCTTTACGGACTCAAGTTTCTAGAACTCTCCCTTGATTACTATTGTCATTATTACTGAAAATAACCAGAAAATTATCAGTAGAACCAGTTAAAAAAGGACGTGTATAAAATTTTAAGCTTTAAGTTTGAGTACGAAAAACTTTTATGCTACTGTATCAGATACTTAATACGCCGTATTCAATGGACCTGAATACGGCGTATTAATCTTTTTGAATGAATACGATGTATTGGATAAGAAGGTTGGATACTCCATATCCAATGGAAGTGGATACGCCGTATCGGTTTATCGACCAGAACAGTGTATTAGAGAAAACAATTAAACACACAAACAATTAGACTAAGCGAGTATACAAGCAAACAAATATACAGAATATACAAAATTATACACTAATCTAAATTATACTAATCCTAAGGGTTAGGTCTAATCTAATGTTAAAAACCAAAATATCAAATAAAAATCAAGATTAATTTTCACTCCCCTGCAACGGCGCCAAAAACTTAATGTGTTGTTGTGTGGCTGTAATTTTATGGTTTCAAGTTTTAAATTTATATTTTGCCGACTTAACTAAAAACAACACTTTAACGGGTAGTGTACTCGATCGGTGGTAGTTTCATGGTAAGTAGGGTGTCGATCACTAAGAGCGAGAAACAATCTTTTAATTTGTTAATATTTTGGTTATGTAAACTAAGTTAATTCTATTCTATGTTAAACCTATGCTAAACCTATGTTAATCTTAAATCTAACGGATAAGGGGGTTTTCAGCCTAAGAGACTGGCACGGGTTTTGTGGTGACTAAAATCAACTTAAGACACTAAAACACACGCAAGCAAATTAACAGAAGATAAAAGAGTGGTCTAGCAAAATATAAGAAAGTTGTATTAACCATTATTAATCTAATCAAAACGTTGGTTTGTTTATTTAGTGCAATGATTACTTATCTCGAGGCGGCATATCATTCTTAAGATTAAGGCGGTACTTCTTCCTTAAACCTAGACACGTAGAATTTTGTCACAATTAAACGCATCCGCATAAAGCATCCTTATTTGCTGATTATAATCTATCTTAGGGATTAAAGCAATGGTGATCTTGTTAAACCCTAGCTCATAGAGACTTTACCCACTTACTGCTTAAAGGCAATTCATACACTAGTAGTCCACTAACCAAGTCTTTACCAATTAATTGAGAACGTACTCGTTGATCCCAAGGGTCACCTGTCGGTCCAACTAAGCTCACAATCTAAGGGCAAAGATAGGTCGTTATTTGTGATCTATTGTCTATATGTCTAAATCACCTATATGGAGAGCCATCTCCGGTATCTAGATTAACTTGGGTTCGTATCACTAGATTCCAGTTTAATGATAGGATCGCATACAAAAGCATGTAAACAAAGTATTAAATAATAAATGATAAACAAGAAATTCAACGAGCAAATTAGCATCGGAGATAAACATACCAAACATTCAAATCTTCATAATAATGGCTTATACCTGAAGATATTTAGCTTTCAAACATCATAATCAATACAAAGTAATATTTAGCCAAGGTAAACTTCCGAGTTTAACGAATTGATACAAAAACTGAATGATTACAAGAGTATAGGGAGATTACAAGTTATTTCTATAGAATTAATTTCGTTTCAAGACCTATTTGCTCTTCTTTCCTTGAAAATCGACTTTATGGTTTAGGTATCAAAAATATGATTTAGCACATATAAAACTCATTTTTGAGTTTTCTATTTATAAAGTCTGGAAAAAGGTCAACATGACGTATCGAAAGGCTTCGATACGGCATATTGGAGGTTTCTTAGAGTAGGGACCACGTTCGATATCTTCTAGAATATTTTATTTCTATAGCTTGAATACGCCGTATTGGTATTTCCTGGATACGGCGTATTGATCTTGCTTCTTTTGTGGTCTTTTGTGAAGTGCAGGCACAGATACGCCGTATCTTCCTTGATGGATACGGCGTATCTGTTGTCAGAACAGTAATCTTCAAATGTCTTCATTTAAGCTCTAGATTGCGTGCCTTTTTGTGAATCTTTACCAAGTACTCCATAATTACTGCATTTCTCAAATACAAACGATTAAGTAGCAATTCTTTACAATAATTATATAAAATGGGTTATTTTCATAGGATAAATGATGCTATAAAAGTGACGTTATTTGATGACATTAATCAAATTCTAGACCCTATAAATAGAAAACCTAAAAACCGGTTTTCAGTATGCTTGATCATATTTTTGATACCTTAACCACAAAAGTTGATTTTCATAAGACAAGAAGAGTAGAAAAGGTCAAGCAAAGCTACCAATTCCATAGGAAATAGTCCGTAATCTCCTATACTCTAGTAATCGTTCAATTTTTGGTATCATTCGTTTAACTCGATTAGTTTACCTTGGTTGAATTGTTACTCTTGTATTAATTATGACGATTGAGGGCTAATACCCTTCGGTATTAGCCATTATTATGAAGATTTGAATTTTTGGTTTGTTTATCTCGAATGCTTAATTTATCGTTGATTGCTTGTTTATGTTTATCAATTTATACTTGTAAACGTGTTTTTGTATGCGACATATCATTCAACTGGATTCTAGTGACTACCGACTCGTTAGCTAGATGACAGATGGATCTCCATATAGTGATTTATATCTTCTAGACAATAGGATCACAAAAATGACCTATCTTTGGCCTTTTGATTAGTAAGCTTAGTTGGGACCAGGCAGGTGACCCTTGGGTTCAACGAGCTACATTCTTAATCAATTGGTAAAGGACTTGGCATTGGACTACTCAGTATATAAATTGCCATTAAGCAGTAAGTGGGTAATGTCTCTATGAGCTAGGGTTTAACAAAATTACCATTTCTTTAACCCTTAAGATAGATTATAATCAGCAAATAGGATGCTTTATGTGGATGCGTTTAATTGTGACAGAATTCTACATGTCTAGGTCTTAGGAAGAAGTATCGCCTAAGTCTTAAGAATGATATGCCTCCTCGAGATAAGCATTCATTGCACTAAATAAACAAACCAACATTTTAATTGGATTAATCATGGTTAATACAGTTTTCTTATATTTGGCTAGACCGCTTTTCTATCTTTTGTTTATCTGCTTGCATGTGTTATTGTGTCTTAAGTTGATCTAAGTCACCACAAACTTGTGCCAGTCTCTCAAGCTGAAACCCCCTTTATCCGTTAGAATTAGGATTAGCATAGGTTTAGCATAGGTTTAACGTAGAATAGAATTAACTTTGTTTAATTAACCAAAATATTGATAAAATAAAAGATTAGTTCTCGCACTTAGTGATCAACACCCTACTTACCACGAAACTCCATCTGATCGGGTACATTGCCCGTTAAAGTGCTGTTTTAGGTAAAGTCGGCAAAATATAAATTTAAAACTTGAA
>BQNB010014307.1:48949-75387 GCA_026074375.1 Tanacetum coccineum
TTGCATCTCCAGCATCATAATACCCTCCCACGAGATCCTTAATAACAGCCCCGGATTTATCAGCCTTTCCGTCATTTAAACACGAGTTACCCCTCCATGATACATTATTATGCTTAGGAAGTCTTCCGGCTACATGGATCAAAACACAAACGATAAGATAACACAGAAAGATCATCCGTTTATGCTAAAAAGCAACGAATTCCTTAATTAAGATTCAATCTTTTAGTATCGTTTAGATATCCATAATGCATTTATGATCTCTTTTGTATAGAAATTTCACGAATTCGTTTCATTTGTAAAGTGAAGATGAGATTGTTTGACTTATAAGTCAAAGTGTTACCTATTTAATAAATCTTGAATCAAGTAATTGACCATATATATCTATATAGTATAATCATTACGGAGTAATATTCAACCATGATTAGCAAGATCCAATCTGATCCACCGACACCTTAGATCTATTGTCTATATTAAAAACACCTCCAAATTATGCAAACACAATTCATCAACAAATAATTACATTACCAGATTTACAAATGTTGTTTTCAAAAAAGTTGGTTTTGCAATTCAAAAAGGGCTAGTAGGGCAGTTTGTTGCTCGTTTGCCTTCCACCACTATGTAAATCCTATTTCGATGGAATTTCTAAAATGAAAACTATGCATCAAGATTCAATCTTTATTAATCTTTTACATAACCAATAAGCATATTATGTAGCACATTTTAATACACCCATCAAATAACTTGAATAAATTATAATGTGAACACATGAGCCTTGGACTATAAAAGTCAAAGTGTAACCTTAGATCCACCGACACCATGATCTCAAATATAAATTCTTTATTTTGGTTAATCCACTAGATCTAAAACAGCTAATAACATAGTATCATCAGTCAAGTCATATAAATAAAACAATAGGTAACATACATTTTTGAGCATTGAAGAACATGAGAGCTTTTTCAAGAGCAAGAGTATAATTATCCGGAGGAGGAGGATGTTTATGATGTCTAGGAACAGTTTTAACAATCAAAGTGACAAAGGCAGCAAGAAAACCAGCTGCTAATATTATCCCAACTGTCCATACAAATATCTTCCTGCTCACAATAATACAACCTAAGTCGACATATTTTTTCTTTTTTTCTTCACCTGGTCCTAGCAACCAGCTTTGTTGGGTTTCGTCCAAGGGCCGCGATAATGCGGCCCTGTCGAAATCATTCAAGTTTCGACTCCTGTCATCATCTGTTGCGGAATCCGCGTTGTTTATTTCTAATGGCCCTCCCCATGGATCTCTTCCATACATTCTATTCTTTTATCAAATCAAATCAAATCTTGAAGAAATGAATCAAGGTCTCAAATGTGAAGAGATGAGCTTATGATGTAGTAAGTAATAACGAAAGGAGGAGGGTGGGTCATAATAATAGTAATGCTGTTGGTGGATTTGCTTGTGTTATACTAGTATTAGCTATTATTAAATGATGTAAAATATACTCTACTACTATATGAAATTGGGTGGTGAATGTCTGTCTAGTCTACTAAGCGACAAAGACAGACTGTCTCTATACAAATTTCAATTGTGATTTTATCTTCGGGGTCATGTTATTGCTGCCCCTCCTGCCCTATCTATTTTGTACTTTCTACCATCATTACCTCTCTTTTGTCCCTTTGTATCTAGTAAAACACAGTTTTTTGTCAGTTTCTGATCTGTATTTTTTAACAATTTAATACTTTTAATTTATTAAACTTTATAATTTTTATTTCGCAATTTTCGTTTTACAGTTTTCTAACAAAAACAAAATTATAAAAAAAAAAAAACAAAAAGTAAAAAGGTATTACGATCATATTAGGGGTGAGAGGGGTCTTAATAACCTCACCCTTATCTAATTATGTGTGTTTATTTAGTGCGACTAGTGTTGATGATTTTAGTGTCATCAACGGCCATTTAGGTAATGACGATTTACTAGAGACTAATGAGATTTCATACTTAGCTTGGATACGAGTTAGGGAAGTGTGGAGTACACACTCGTTGAGTTAATATATTTTCGACCATGACAAAAATGCAGAGATCAGTACTAAGTTGTTAGTACTGCTAGCACTAAGTGCTCGCAGTACTAAGTTGGTTTACTACAGGCAGTACTAATGTATTTTTCACTAGCAGTACTAAGTAGTTAGTACTGCAAGCACTAAGTAGTTAGTACTGCTAGCAGTGGCAGTACAAATTAGTTAGTATTTTTTCTGCTAGCACAAGTAGTTAGTACTGCTACCGTGTAACCTGTTGAAAAAATAGTTGTTGAAAGTGGTTTTTAACCCAACTTTAACCTGCTAACCATCATTTAAATCTGTTTTCTAAACAGATTCATTATTCTCAGTAAATAGACGGAAAATATACAAGCAATTCTTTAATTGTTTCTTGATTTATGATTCTTGTGCCTAGAACATAAATTTGCTATACCACCTTATATTATCCCGATAAGATTTCGTGCACCCGGAGCAATTGATAAGTGGTCGAAATACTTTATCCGGAAGTGGACTTTTACACGATATAAGCGAGTTATCCAGATTATCACACAAACCTACCAATATCTATAACAACGTATAAAGTATTTAGTTGTGATCATGGCGGAAATACGGTGAAAAGGAGATGACTACGAAAGTTGGGAAACTGACAAGTTTGAGGGCAACGACTTATTAGACGATGGCAGAAAAAGATAGCACTTCGTTGTAACAAACTGTTGAGGTGGTTTATGAGTTGACTACACCGATGCCGGAATTGATGTGAAGATGCCAACATGAGACGCGATAAGGATAAAGCAATGTGGGAGAACGATACTAACATAGCAGGGAACACATATTGAATGGTATTCTGATTCTCTCTTTGATTATATCGAATGTTGACTCGTCTTAAGGAGTTATGGGCTTCAACTTAGAATCCAAGTACATGGCAGTTGATTCTTCTAGTAAGCAAATTTCCCTTGTTAGTAATATTTAACAATTACAAGATGGTCCGATCTAGACCCGTCCATGGAACAGTACAATGGAACACCTAGGATCCTTGGACAATACACACAACATGGCTTGAAAATGGATGAATCCCTGTCTGTTTCAAGTATAATAGGATAATTTGCCTCCTTCCTGTGAAGGATTTCAAACATACTTTGAAACAAGGTAAAGACGATTTATCTTTGGTCAACTTGGATAGTCACTGCGTATAGAGAATCTCTAAGGCGCAAGACAGTGAATATGGCAAAGGGTAAAGAAGTTATTGGACCTCTGTTAAACATGGCAAAGAGGAAAAAATAAGAACTACAAACAAACAAAGGAAGAAACGTGAATCCAAAGAACACGTAGTGGTTTCGGGTTCCAACAAGAAAACCTAAGTTGGGAAATGTTTGGAAGTGTGGTACAGAACTGAGTCACTTCAAGAGGGATTGCCTGTATTGGTAATTAAGAAGAACGCAAATGCTGGAGGTTCGGAAAGGGGTCTAAGGACCTTCCCAAGACCAAGGTCAGAATTTAGTGCCTGTTGGAACATATTTATTAAATATCCGTTTTCACTAATTTTCTGAAGCATTTATGTGGCAGTTGATGCAATTGCGTGGTGGATTGATTTGGTGCTACAACTCATTTTGTAAAGATCGTTGCTGGGTTTTAAGACATATAACCGGTGGAAGAAGGATTCTGTACTTTACATGAGTGAATGATCATTTCGCTCATTTTCATGAAAAGGAAGTGAAAGTGCTGTGAATTTAGTTCAGGAAAAATCTAATTACTTTGGTTAATGAGGTGTATGTTTCCACACCCACTTCGTAAGAAATTAATTTCTGGTCCTGTAATTAAATAAGTGTGGATATAAGCAGGTTTTATGAATCCGATAAGTATATCTTATCGAAAGTGTGGTGTTGTTTGTTAGATTAGGTTATTATAAACAATGGTAGTTTTAATGTTGAAATTTGAATAAGTACCCTGGATATTCCGATTCAGTTATAATGTCTTCTTCTACTGTTGTTAATTCCTCACTTAAGGCATGCTCCGTTTAGGACAAGTACAACTATAAAAGAATCTTGAAATGTCTAAAAGATGAATTGAGATACCTGCAATTGACGAAAATCCTGATAAATGTACTAACTTTATGTTAACAAAAATCACTAGGCAACCATTTAAAAGTATAACAAGGAAATCCATGCCATACTTGAATTGATACATAGTGATTTGTGCATTGTTCATGCATCACCTCTTTAGGTAATAAAAAGTATGTGAATAAACTTTTTATAGATGATGCCCTAGGTATTGTTTGCTATGTTTCCTGCTACATGCAAAAGATGAAGCCCTAGAAAAATTTAGACATTTAATAAACAAAGGTGAATTGCAACAAAATGACTTAATTTAATAACCTACGCACAAGATAGAGGTGGTGAATATTATGATCCCTGTATTTTTACAATATGTAGGAATCATTTATGAAACTACAAGCTACTTATTCACCACAACAAAATGTGATGGCTGATAGGAAAAATCGAGCCTCTTAAGGAAATGGTTAATTCCATGTTATTTTACTCGGTTTGAGTGAGGAGGTTCCGGGGAGAAGCATGCTAACGGCTTGCCTATTATAATTGAATCGGTTCACAAATAAAAGGAGTAAACTACCCAAAATGAACTTTGGTATAAGAAAATGACCCAACTTGTACATTTTTACGAGTTTGGGGTTGTAGCGGTTGTTAGGCTTCCATGACCCGAAAAGGAAAACCTTGGGTGAAAAAGGTATTGATTTTCATCTTTGTTGGATATGCTAAAGCAATCCAAGGCATATAGGTTTTATGTTGTATTGAACCTAAATGACGTCAGTTTTCTATTAACTCAATTAATAGAGTCAAAGAGATGCAATATTTGATGAGAATCGATTCTCTTCAATACCATAGACCAAAGGATATATCCCAAATTCGGATGAATCTCAAAGGGATGAACAGTCTGATGGTGTACCAAGTGAGATAGTTGCAAATTTGAATTTGAAAGACTTACAAAAAGGGTCTTTAAAATAAACATTTGACGCGAACCGGACAACCCAAACGTTGTTTTAACAATAACCCGAGCACTATAATCAACCCAATACTTTAAGACTCTTCATGTTTTTGATCAAATTTAAAAAATTATAAGTGTGTGTGTGTGTGTGTTTATTTCGGACGTAAAATGAGAGAAAAGAGAGAAGTGTGTGTGCTTAATTTGAAAGCTAAAATGAAAAATGTATGAGTCTTGGATGCAACCAAATTAATATATGCCAAATACTAGTACCATAGTGCTAAAAACATGCCACCTTGTCTCCTATAAGGTTCATAACCGGCCATAGGGTATCCTAGGGGCTCGGGATGCTTTCTTTTTGTGTTGGGTTTACTTTATACTCAAAAACCGTGATCGTAAAATATATCCCGAAGTTATTTAGCATTTTTATTCATCTTAAAAATACTTTTCCAATAACTTAGAGTATTTACTCGATATATTTCCACGTTATACTTCCCAAAAACTCATTTGGACATTAACGGACGTGTCGGGACTCATTTTCGCCATTTCTCAAAAATTCACGGGTCAACCACCCGGAACATAAATAACATGATAATACCCTCTAAAAAGGATTATTATACACCATATAACCATAAATCACCTCAATCTCATAAATCCACCACCGTCAACACGGTACATATTCTAATAAAACTGACAAACGTCAAATAGTCAAAGGACTAATATTAGAATATTCAAAACACAAAAAGGGCAAGGGTTACATTCTACCCCCTTAAAAGAATTTCGCCCCTGAAATTCAACTACTTATCAGCACTAAACAGATGCGGATACTTAAGTTTCATCTGATCTTCACGCTCCTACGTGAATTCAGGTCCACGTTTCGAATTCCACCAAACCTTGACAATGACAATTCTACTCTGCTTCAACTTCTTGAACTCTCGTTCCAATATTTCCACAGGCTCTTCCATAAAATTAAACTTAGAATCAACTCGGATCTCGTCCAAAGGTACTTGCAACGTTGGATCAGCCAAACACTTCTTAAGGTTCGACATGTAGAACGTATCATGAACACCATCTAGCTCCTCAGGCAAATCTAACCTGTAGGCCACTGGGCCTACCTTCTCAATGATCTCAAAAGGTCCAACAAACCTAGGTGCTAGTTTCCTCTTCTTCCCAAAGTGTACACACCTTTCCAAGGCGATACTTTAAGCAAGACATAGTCACTTACACTGAACTCTAGAGGCTTCGTCCTCTTATCGGCATAACTTTTCTGGCGATCATGCGCAACCTTAAGTCTTTCCTTAATTTGCGAGATCTTTTCAGTGGTTTCTTGCACTAACTCAGGTCCTATCAACTGACCCTCTCCAACCTCTGCCCACATAATTGGGGAACAACACTTTCTACCATACAAAGCCTCAAATGGCGCACATCTCACACTAGAATGATAACTATTGTTATACGAAAAATCAACTAATGAAAGATGGACATCCCAACTTCCCTCGAAGTCTAGGATGCATGCCCTAAGCATGTCTTCCAAAGTCTGAATTGTACGCTTACACTGACCATCGGTCTGAGGGTGGTAAGCCGTACTCATGTCTAACCCGGTTCCTAATGCCTCTTGCATTGATTGCCAAAACCTTGATGTGAACCGACTATCACGATCAGATGTGATCAAGATCAGCACACCATGCCTAGCAATAATCCCATTTAAGTACAACCTAGCCAATCTATCCATCTTATTATCCTCACGCATAGGTAGAAAATAAGCAGACTTAGTCAATCGGTCCACAATGACCCAAATTGTGTCATGCCCACTACTAGTCCTTGGTAACTTAGTCATAAAATCCATTGCTATCCCCTCCCATTTCCATTCAGGAATCTCAGGTTGTTGCAGCAAGCCAGACGACCTTTGATGCTCAGCCTTAACCTTCAAACAAGTCAAACACCTACTAACATAAACAGTTATATCCTTCTTCATTCTCGGCCACTAATACCTATCTCTAAGGTCATAATACATCTTATCCGCTCCTGGGTGTACAGAGTAATTCGACTTATGAGCTTCATCCATTATCAGGGTCCTCACATCACCCTTCAAAGGAACCCATATTTGATCCAGGTAATACAACGCTCCATCACTCCTAAGTTCAATCATCTCATCTATTCCTCTCTGCAATCCTGCAGACTCATCAGACGCCTCCTTCTGAGCCGCTAGTATCTTATCCTTGATACTCGACTGAAGGGTCATATTCATAGCTTTAACTCTCTTAGGTTTCACTCTCTCCTTCCTACTCAATGCATCAGCTACTACATTCGCTTTACCGGGATGGTAGCGAATTTCACAGTCATAATCACCAAAAAGCTCTATCCAGTGACGCTGTCGCATGTTCAATTCCTTTTGACTAAAGATATGTTAGAGACTCTTATGATTGGTGTATATGACACTTATGATTGGTGTATATGACACTCTTTGTCCCATACAAATAATGTCTCCAAATCTTAAGTGCAAACACAACCGCACCTAGTTCCAAATCATGGGTGGTGTAATTTTTCTCATGAATTTTCAACTGCCTAGAAGCATAAGCTATCACCTTACCTCTTTGCATCAACATACAACCTAGTCCTAAGCCAGACACATCACAATACACCACAAAGTCCTCTGGTCCATCGGGGAGAGCTAGAACAGGTGCATTACCTAACTTATCCTTCAAAGTTTGAAACGCATTCTCCTACTCCTCACCCCAATCAAAGGTTCTACTTTTCTGAGTCAAGACAGTAAGCGGCTTAGCTATGTTAGAAAAATTCTCAATGAATCTATGGTAATACCCTGCCATTCCTAAGAATGAACAAACATCAGACGGAGTTCTAGGGGCTTCCCAATTCCTTACAGCTTTAATCTTACTAGGGTCTACATGAATCCCATCACCGTTAATCACATGCCCAAGAAACTATACTTCTCGCAACCAGAATTCACACTTAGAAAACTTTGCATACAGTCTCTCCTTTTTGAGCAGTTCTAATACCAACCCTAAATGTTCTTCATGCTCCTCCCGAGTCTTAGAGTAAATCAAGATATCATCAATGAACACTATCACAAACTTGTCTAGATACGGCCTACACACTCGGTTCATCAGATCCATGAATACCGCTGGTGCGTTAGTCAGACCAAAGGGTATTAATGTGGACTCGAAATGTACATAACGAGTTCTAAACACAGTCTTTGAAATGTCATCCTCATGCACTTTCAGCTGGTGGTATCCGAACCTAAGATCTATCTTAGAGAAGTATTGCGATCCTTGAAGTTGGTCAAATAAGTCGTCTATCCTAGGGAGTGGATAACGATTCTTAATGGTCAACTTGTTTAATTCTCTATAATCAATACACATTCTAAAAGACCCATCCTTCTTCTTAACAAATAATACCGGTGCTCCCCAAGGCGATGATCTTGGTCGAATGAAACCTTTGTCCTGGAGTTCCTTGAGTTGACCAGACAACTCCTCCAATTCAGAAGGTGCCAATTGATAGGGAGACTTTGCAACCGGCATTGTTCCAGGGACTAACTTAATCCGAAACTTGATTTCCTGAACAGGCGGCAATCCAGATAGGTCATCCGAGAATACCTTAGGAAAATCTCTCACTATCACTATCTCTTCCTGTTTATTCTCTTTAGCCTTAGCACTCATTAACTGCCTCATCCTTTCTTTTGGTTTTTCTCCTAATACCCTAAGCACCTTTCCATCTAGTAGTGGTATCCTCACTACTTTCTCATGACAAATTATCTCAGCCTTATGGTCAGACAACCAATCAATTCCTATGATTACATCAAAACTCCCATTTCCAAAGGGTATCAAGTTAATGTCAAACACGTGACCATCTATTTATAGTTTGCAACCCCTAATGACCTTATCAATTTCTACTAGCTGCCCGCTAGCTATCTCAATCTCATAACTGAAACCTAAATCACTGGGCTCTATGCCTATCAAAGGTATAAAAGTAGTGGAAACAGAGCTATAGTCGGCACCGGAGTCAAATAAGGTAGTGGCATAATGATTGTTTAGAGTAAACGTACCCGTCATGATGTTTGGGTCCTAGCAAGCCTCCTCTGCTCCCAACATGAATGCCCAACCTCTTGCCTGGTTCCCTTGGTTTCCATGACCCTGACCCCTATTATTAGCTAAAGCTTGGTTTGGACGCTTCCCTCCCGGCCCTTGTGCTTGGTTCAACCTAGGACAAATTGACTTGATATGATCGGTACTACCACACTTAAAACATGCCCTAGCAGTTGGGTTTCTAGCATTGACGGGGTTCACATTCCTAGGCACCACTCTACAATCCTTAGCAAAATGACCTGGGCAGTTACAGTTGAAACAAGTGCGACAAGGCGCCTCAGGTGAATGGTGAGTGTTACAGGTGGTACACTTGGGTACCGTACCCGTGTTTTTTCTTCCGACAAGGTTGGTGGTTGTAGCATAGGCATTTCTAGTCCTAGTCCTTTTGTTGTCATCTCTCACATTCCTATCCTTGTTAGGTTCTCCCCTATTTCCTCTCTTCTCCGGGTTCTTTTTGATGGATCCATTCCTAAGGGCTTCATCAGTCAATGTGCCAGCTATCTGCATAGCCTTTTGGATGGTCTTTGGCTTCGTTGCTGCCACCATTCCTCAAATTTGTGGAACAAGGCCACACACATACCTTTCAATCCTCTTACCTTTCGATGTTACTAACTAAGGAACTAACCTAGCCAACTCATGAAACCTATCAGTATATGCAACATGGCCAGCCCCGACCATGACGTGTTATAGCCACAACTCAGTCCAACTTTTGGCTATTCATTACTCGGTGGCAGAAATCCCGAGCTAGTCAAAGTCCTTTAAAGGTCTTCTAAACAACCCTACTAGCGCTCTCACCTCGTGTGTGGATTCGAAAGTTATCCTGCGCGCACGTGATTTCCTTACTCAACAAATGAAACCAGCATATGTACTCTTCACCTTCTGACTATCTCACACCGCTCATAATCTTAAACTGACTCTACTTCTCAATCCAACGGTATACACTATAGCATCCTCCCTTACCATCATACCCATTCCATGTTACAAGGCTAAGAACGACTTATATACAAACCCCTACTAACATCACCGCCAGATGTTGTCATTAACGCATCACCGTTTTGATTCCTCCCATTTCTTTTGACGCTTACCTTGGTCACCTACACTTGGGCTATACAATTACGCGAAACGTAAATTCTTGTAATTGTGCGTGCAATGATTGGTGAGACACTATCGCGCGGGACTCTCTTCCAAGATCCATCTAACACCACTCAGCTCACTCTACACTCTACCTTTTGGCACCTAACTTAGACACCTTTGACCATCATTCCTACACTCTACCCTGATCTCTGCAGATCGACTTGACAGTCCCCACCCAACCATAAACTCTATATCCGCAGCTCATTTCGCCCACATGCCCCCCTCCTCTATGACGGCAGCAAGCCGACCATCACTTTTTATTTCGTCCACCTGGGCACATACTCTATAACGTAGTCTAGAGAACATGGAACATTAGGTAGTTTGAATGGGAGTGATCAATACGTATAGGACATCGCACATAAGTGATACTATACTAACCCATAATACGGTCCTAAGCTGTAGCAACTGACCATTTATGGGATCACGACTAATTAGACTCCTCAAATAACGCGTGAGTCTTGATACGTTGTATAATCATAACTACGTTCGGACCACCGCTGTAGTTATATCTGTATCCTTTCCAGTCGTACCCTAGTAGCAGGACTGCTACCCAATTCTAATGAATGACTTACTAATGCCTCAGGCCCTAACTCCACATAAGCACGTATAAGCGGAACACGGCGCCACAGGACATAAATCCCTATTAGATTACTAACTCATTTTAGGGCTCTAGGTTGTGTAGTGTGTTTACATAAGTTCACAGCATCGTGTTTCCGGGAGAAGTTTGATCATTCGATTCTCATACTCTCCCTCATAGCGAAAAAAAGTGTAATGCATAGGTATGTTCCAATCTTAACACAAACATACATTAATCTAAGACTAGCTAAGGATCATAAAGAGTATTAGGTGCTCTAGTCTAGAGTGGTTAATTTGAAAATATTTTACAACCCATTTCTTGGGCAAACTCTGAATCTTTTAACAAATACTTGGAGAGATTTGAGTGGTCATTATATCCCTATGCAGGGTACCTAAATTACGTTAAGTGCTGTAATCATACTTGTTATGTTAACTATACACAGAATAATATGGTTGCACTTCTATTCAATATATTAGTTATTTAAAATAATTTTTTTAAAAGTCCATATGGGTCCGAAATTCTTTCATATAAAAGAAATTAATAATTATTTAAGAATATAGTTGTATGCAAGTGTAATGCATTATTTATTCAGAAAAAAAAATGCTGGTATGCAGCCCAATCTGTTTGACTCGCACATAAAGTTCCCATTTTTACTTGTCATTCACAACTCGCTGTTTGGTAAGGTAAGGTCCTTGACTCTCAAACAAGAGGTCAAGGGTTCAAACCTCACTAGGTGTGTGCATTTGGGGGTGGCCACGGAGGTTCACCTGCGCCGACTCCGGGCTATCCAAAAGGGTAGTCGCCCTGGTATTAGTCGGATACCCAGGTAACCCAAATAAAAAACAAAAAAAAACTCGTCGTTTTGCCACCTCTAGTAAAAAGTATGATATGATCTAGTGTTGAACTTTCAAAAATGTAACATGAAATACCTCCCATTCTGCTGTTGTTAGAGGAATTGTTGGATCAAGCATTGTAGTCACAACATCTACAAATGGTACTCCAGCTACAGCTGCCTTAAATAAATCAGGCCTCATGTTTAGAACAGCACCGATAAGCAACCCCCCTGCACTTCTTCCATTGATGCACAGTTTATCTTTTGTACAGTATTTCTTCTCTATCAGATACTCAGCACAGTCGATAAAATCTGTGAAAGTATTCTTCTTTTGGAGATATTTCCCATTTTCATACCACTTCCTTCCCATTTCTCCACCACCACGAATGTGGGCAATTGCAAATGTAAAGCCGCGATCTAACAAAGACAACCTTGATGCTTTGAAACTAGGATCCACACATACCTGCGAACAGATATAAGTTGCATCACTCGTGAATTCAAGCATCCATATCTGATAGCTATTACAGTCTTGCAGACAATAATTTAAATGATCAAAAACTAACTTATTAAAGCTTCTGTACAGGTAAACGAACCAGACTACAGCGACACTTGATCCCTGCTATGCACCCCATGTGTTTGTATATAGTGTACAAAAAGAAGTTAGATGTATGGTAGTGAATGTTGGTTCAGATCGAGCGTGAAGCTGTTATAAGCTCTCTATCTGTGCATAGCTAGCCTACATCAAGCCCAGAGATGTCACATACTCAGCTGCTCCTTAGCGACTCCCGTCACCCTGCAGTGTGGTACATACTAATCACACGCGACTCCGATGACCTGCACAAGTACCTGTCCTGTGTAGAGCACTACCGCTCTCAGAATTACTCACAGCCTGAGCAGACACTCCTGAGTTGTAACGCGCGCGCGGATAGCTCGCCGCATGCGCGCAGGCAATGCCCCTCATGTCTCTATGCTCCCCCATCCGTTAACGGCTTGGTGTCGGAACGAAGTAAATGTCTGCACAGCTGCATCCTGTGTAGTTTGTGTAGAATAGACGAGGGTTTTGAGTGCAGATGTGTATGATTGTTCATAAAACCATCATGAGACAACAACACCCCGACACCGCCAAATATATACCCGAGAGGATCATGCGCAATCGGTTTCACTATCTGTTTAGCTGCTGTGTTCTGAGCGTTTTGTTATATAATATCTCACACTACACACCCATTCTCATCTCGTCATTGACGAAATGAGTGTTGACTCCTTTCTCAGATCCCCATAGATGTGTGTGTGTGTGTAATTTATGCGCCCCATTTCTTCGCACGTAGTTGTCCACCCACTCTCATCGAAATATTATACAGGTCGTGAGTGACGCTTAAGCAAACCACTCTCAACTATACGAAAAGAATAGTATATATGTGGTGTGTGTGTAGAAAAAGAAAAAGAGTGTGTTGTCCATAAAGTAAAAATATCTAGTTAAAGTAACTATATACACGCTCAGTATAATATATAGTAATGATTGGGTAGCAAATATAAAAGTTTATATGGTGAAAAGGCGCAAGGAAAACATGGTGAAATTAAAAATTATCATGTTGTATATGTAGGGTGTTTATAGAGAATTGTAAACAATACATAATCTTTAGGATACTCATCTATTATAATCCATCTATTAATGTACCTAAAGAGTTAATCGTAGATCAATTTATATATATTCAATGTCATATTTTAAAAGTTCAATATTTTAATATATATGATGTCAAATGCTATCACATTAATCAGTTTATGAATTTTTTATGTGTCAATTAACTTTTAATCTTTCTATAAGTGTGTCAAAAAACTTTCTCACACTAAAGTAAAAATGTTTCACAAAAATTAGTCTGTCAATAAAAAAATTAGTGTTGTTCAATAACATATGTGTCTAAAGAATAAATTTTTGAGATAAATTAAAGTGGGATCATTAACAAGATGGCAGACTAGAAAAATTTTGTCGCGTATGTTCACATTACAATATATACGTTACAATTAAATGGTTTCCAAAATTTGGTGTGTCATTAAAAAATTTAGTGTGTCAATACATACGTGTCAAGAAAATTTGTGATAAATAAAGTGTGTCATTACAAATGTACTACATTTTATCACGTGTCACTAAAGATATACTAAAATTTAATACGTCACTATAAATTTACTAAGAAATACAATTGTGTAAAAAATCGCGTGTCATTATATATTTCTAAACAAATTTAATGTGCAATGAAAAATTATAAAAATTAATGTGTCAAAATGAGTAAGAGACGTTTTCAAATTTTGGTCAAATAACAACAAATTAGTTTTCCACATTTGCCCTTTATTAATGAAGAGTTAATGGTGAATATTTAAAAATATTTCTTAAAACATCATTATAATCTCAATCCATTAATCTAATTTTGTACCTAATTAAAATCCAACCGATCAAAAAGCCCTTATCTTCCTTTGTTACCCCAACTCTACATTATAAAATAATAACCCCTATATGCATTATATATATTATATATATTATACACACACACACACACACACACACACACACACACACACACAAATATATATATATATATATATATATATATATATATTATTATATATATATATTATATATGTAATTGTGTATATATATACTATATATATATATTTTATTTTTTAGATGATCCAATGATAAAAAGCTCTTCTCGTTCACTTTTTTAATTTCACCTCCCCAGCATACATTTTACAATAACCAACCTCTATATATTGTAGGATGGGGTCGATGAGAAAACCAAGATCTTGTGGAAAACCTAGAAAGAACTCAAAACAGATGACCTAAAAATGCTAAAACTGATTGCACTGAAAAGTCTTTTATATAGCCTGAAAAAATAAAGGCATCCATTTGGTTTTTTCAGTGCATCTGTTCGTTTTTCTAGGTTTTCTACCAAAATATGGTTTTCTCTAGAACCCATCCCTATATATGTATATATATAAGTAATTGTATTGTATAGATGTATATATATAGACTATATATATTTTTAATATATATATATGTATATAGGGATGGGTTCTAGGGAAAACCATATTTTGCTAATAAACGTAGATAAAACTTAGGAAACTAAACAGATGTCCCTACAAAAACAAACTGAGGCCTTAATTTTTTTAGATAAAAAAATTAGTTTTTCAGGGCAAAAATATGGACCTCGATTTATAATGCTCTTGTATAAAAACTCAAAAAACAAACAGATGCCCTAATTTTTTCAGGCTATATAAAAGATTTTTTAGGGCATCTGTTTAGTTTTTTAGGGCATCTGTTTGGTTTTTTTGGGTTTTTACAGAGAGTAAATCGATGCCATATTTGCCTGAAAAAAACAATTTTTAGCCTGAAAAAATTAGGGCATCTGTTTGGTTTTTTTAGGGCATTTGTTTTGTTTTTCTGGGTTTTCCACCGAAATTAGGTTTTCTCATGATCCCATCCCATATTATATATGTTATATATATATTTAATATATATAATATATATAAATATTAGTTACGGGTTTTGTTTCATATATCTTTTTTGGTAGACAATATTTGTCAGTTTAGTTGTAAATGGATTTTTGTGTTGTGTTAACATAAAATCTTAATCTCCTTTTTTGTTTCAATATTTATATAGTCTGGACAATAGTCGTCTTCCGTGAACACATATTTAATTAAAAGGATCCAAACCTTGATGTGTTTGGACACAAGGAGGGTTCGGTCGTGATGTTTTTTGAGACAATTTTTTTTGTTTGTGTTAAACATAAAAATCTTCATTCTCTTTTTGTTTCATTATTTATAGTGTTCCCCCCCCCACATTTACATATTGCTGCCGTGTTAGAATATGTCTTTGTTAAATAGCAAACCAGTCTTTGATGTGTTTGCTCAAGGACAGAATTTAGGTTCATAAGAATACTTTTTTGAAGGATCAATCTTGCCGTTTAGGTTGAAATATTTTTTGTGTTTGTATTAAGATAAAAATCATGTTGACTTTTAGTAATTAGAAACTCATATTAGGTAGGGTGCGATCAATTGCATAAACTCAATATAACTATCGCAAAAGATACGGCAAGTTATTTAACAGTCTTATAGTCACGACTTTATATATTTTAATAACACAAATGTTTAATTAACCATCTCAACCTCGTCATGCTAGAAGCACGTAATCGTAGTTATAGCTGGAGTCGTTGTACGGGTTAGTCTTTAATTCTTGTCCCTCAACTAGAACTGCTTAAAATAAATACATTCACATTTCATCATATTTTTGATATCGCCTATGGTTAGATCATAAAATATCACTAAATTTTTTATACGGAAAAGTTACATCTTTATGAATTCCACAATCTAAAGTGGATAGTACATCAATATATGTTGTGAATGCTGATATTCGAGAGAATATAATTTTGAATGGAGATATGTCTTGATATATTTTTTATGATGTTTTTTTAAAATATATATTAGTATATAGTGTTTGGATAATGTAAACCACAAAATGGTGGATTGTCATCGGTTAGAGACGAGAACATTAGATTAGGAATTAACTCTAGGTACAGATGTAAGCGAACTTGCGATGAAATAATATTTTTTTTGTAAAAAAAAGTCTCTAAAAATAAGAAAAGAAAAATTCTGTGGAAATTTAATACAAAATATCTAAAAGAACTAGAGAAAAAATATATAGAATAATCAAGTAAAATAAAAAAAATAAATCCGAAAATTTTAAAAAAATAAAATCCGAAAATTTTAAAAAATCCAAAAAATTAAGAAAATGAGTATTGTTATGGGTAATATCCGAAAATTTAAGTTAAGAGTTTTCTTAATTTATTTTGAACATGCCATTTCATTGATATATTTTATGAAAGATTGTTATTGTAGAGATAAATATATATTATTATAGTTTTTGGATATTAAAAACTGATAAATGGTGGCTGATATTTTGGCTCAGTTGGTAAACTTAATTGGAATCTAACCCTAGGTACAAGTTCGAAATAAACTTGAGATCACAAAAAATGAATCATAAAGTATTTTTAAATGAATAATATTCGAAAAGATTAGAAAAAAAATTATCCGATAGTAATTAAAAAATCCAAATTAAAATCGAAAATTAGAAAAAAAAAAGTAAATGTCTCGTATAATTAGAACAATAAAAATCCACAAAAATTCAAATAAATCCAAAAGGTAATCAAAATGTGTTTGTCTGTAATCGTTTTTGATGGTGACATCAATCATAATTTATATTTACACACTCATAGTTAGCCTCCTATAGTAGTTTACTTCTATATATATATCGTATCGATTATAGAGATGTTAATTCATTTATTGTTAGGAACAAGAAAAGTCTCTGCGCTTTACAACTATTACTAGTCAAAGCCATGTTGTTAGTCAAATGTTTTGTTAATAGCTAATATGGCCCAGAGGCCCTGGAAAAGTCTTCAAGGCCCATGGCGGCTAATTTGGAGTTAAATACCTTCTCCATTGCCTTGGAGAGGGTAGTTGGTTGGTGTTTTCTCATTATTTAAATTTAATGCATTTCATGTTTCGTTAGTTCTCTCATATAAAATTACTCTTCATTACCACACTTTTTATCTCCTAGTTCTTACTTGATTATTAAAAGAGTACCTTGTTTTCTACAATTGGTATCAAGAGAGGGGAAGGAAAACCATGGAGTCGATTTGATTTGGAGTGTATTTTGTTTAGTTTTGTGTTTGTTTTCTTTTTGGTTCGTTGGTTTTTCCTTTTACTTCGTACGTATATTTCTTCTTTTTCTTTTGTTTTCGAAGCTTAGTCATACACTAAAGGATCATTTACTTAGGTAAAGTTGATCTCGTATCTTTGGATATAGGTGTATTGCCTTGCGATAAAAAAAAAAACTCATTTTTGTTCATCTTTTGTTTTTGAAAAACCTTATAAAGTTCAAATCTTGATTTTGAAATTTTCGGCTTAAAAACCATAAAGTTGTCATTTTAAGGTACCTATAGGTTTAAGAATACTAGTTGTACAAGAAATTTTGGGAAAAAAACAATTAAAAAAGTATCTTTTTGTGTTTTAAAGATTTTGAGTTTCGTCCGTGTGTTACACGAATTTGCAGATTTTAGTTGTATTCGATATTTGCAAATCCAATGTTCATTACGATTTGGCAATTCTGTGTTTACCTGAATTGAAACTACAGTGGATACCGAATTAGCAACTACAAGTCGGTACCCGATTTTTAGCAGTTAGTAGTTCATCAGAATTCGGCAAAATTTTGTGTTGAATCCGAATTCGCAATTCTTCAGAAGTACCCGAATTCGCAATTTCCTAGTAGCACCCGAATTCGCAATTTCTTAGTAGCACCCGAATTCGCAATTACTTAGAAGTACCCGAATTTGCAATTTCTTAGTAACATTCGAATTAGGCAATTCTTAGTAACTATTCGAATTCACCAATTTCTTAGTTAGCACCCGAATTCGCAATTACGAGAAAGCACCGAATTCCACAATTTCTTAGAACACCCGTTTCGCAATTTGCTTAATTTATCCGAATTTTAGCTTATAATAGTTATAAAACTGTCAAAGTTGCATTATCAAAAATTGTATGATACGGTTTAGTTCTATTGACGAGTAAAAATCCCGTGGTAAGCATCTATAGTTTTCCGGTTTTGTTAAGAATGTAAAAATCCCGTGTAGTTTCAAGACCTAATACACACAAAAGACAACACCCACAAACACAATTACTTTCTATCACCGCTCGATCAAACAGTAATCTTTCAACATACAAATTTCTCAATGACGACTCTTGCTGACAAAGCGATTCTTTCGGGTGCTGACAATCGTCCACCTATGTTGGAAAAAGATATGTATGATTCTTGGAAAAGCATAATGGAGCTATACATGATTTGAAATAGTCATTCACTGGACGAATGATACTTGAATCCATTGAATAATGGTCCACTCATCTGGATACGGATTGAGGTGGAGTATGGAGTGATAGACCAATATGAAATATTATGTGTTTTGATCGCCACGGAAGCAATTCAAGTTGATTGTGATGTCAAAGCAACAAATATCATTCTCTAAGGATTACCACCTGAGGTCTATGCACTTGTTAGCAATCATCAAATCGCCAAGGAACTTTGGGAAATAATTCAACTTTAATGCAAGGTAACATTCATTGTCATAAATGGATGGAGACGGTACAGACTTTATGATGAATTCGATAAGTTTGCTTATAAGAAGGGGGAAACACTACGTGATTTCTACTTGAGATTTTCACTGCTACTCAATGACATGAAATTTACATGTGAGATTGGAACAATTTAAAAGTGACACCAAGTTTTTGAAAGTCTCTTCCTTCTTAAGTGAGCAAATTTGTGACTGATGTCAAACTTGTTTGGGATTTGCACACAACTAACATAGATCAGCTTCATGCTTATTGGGGTCAATTATGAAATTTCATGCAAATGAAGTTCGTTTAATGCCATGAACGCACTAAGACGCTTTGCTTTGGTTGCAACCATCAAATGACACCGTCGCCTTATCAAAACTTCATCAAAAAATCATACCAAAACACTCATTTTAACCAAGTTTCACCATATCAAGTCTCCACAGTGTGGTTCCCTTATCAACAATACTAAATAATCAATTCATCAAACTCTTTCAATCACTTTCCATCTATTGATTATCATCATCAGATTCAACCACAAGTTTATTTTCTCCATCTAATCCATACCTCTATTGGATATGCTCCCTCAATTACCAACCAACCTAATTTTTCCTAGACATGACTGGGTATATATTGTACTTAGTGTTCCAGACAGAAAGGCGATGATCCCTTGATGCCATAAATCACATGATGTATTTCTTGATGTGTTGTCACTTCTCAGCTATCCCTACTACCAATAATCAGATGAGAACATTGTCAAAACCCTTAGGTAACATTGCTTACCAGTAATAATGAAAGAGTAACCTGTACAACCCTAGTCAGGAGAACCAAACTTCTTTAAGTGCCGAGTACTACAAGGACGTACAATCAGGAGAGTGGACATTAATTCTGGCGTAACAATGGGCCTACTATTTATTTTTCTGTGTACAACTGCCAAAGGGTAGGCCACATTTGTCCAAACAGTGTACAAACAACCTAGGAGGAACGAGATGGATTCTTGGTTTAAAGATAAAAGTGTTGTTGGTAACAAGCTCAAGCAAGTTGGTCAAAATTCTACACGATGGAGGAACTTGCCATTTTTGGCATATCTAGGAATTCCAAGAAGGTTAAGCCATAAGATTGTCTTACTCGACAATTGACTGGCTTATCAAGCTGATGATATAGATGCCATTTGACTCTGATTGTGATGAATCTCAACACATACCAAAGTTGCTTCATAGCGAATTTATTCTTCATTATGGATTCAGATGCTCTTGTTGAGGTCGTCCCAGACATTGTTCGTTTAGTATTAGACTCTGGCTGTGACTCCAAGCATTGATGACCGGAGATCGCTATCTGCTCACCAATTTTCATCATAAATTTTGTGGTTACAGTCAAATACGAAAATGATCAAGTGGCAAAGATATTAGGTTATGGTGTTTATTAGATTGTGGAATTTACGATCTTAGAACGGTTTTACTATGTGATAAGGTCTTGGAACACAAACCTTAGTCTACGTTGGGGCACATATTGTGATTCGAACTGTGAAGTTGCTTTTTGTCAACACACCTGCTTCATTCAAAATTTAAAAGGTGTTGATTTATTAACTGAATCTCGAGGCAACAATCTGTATACTCTGTCTCTTGGAGATATGATGACGTCTTCTCCTATACGTCTCTTGTCAAAAGCCTCAAAGACTAAGTCCTGGCTATGGCACCGATGTCTGTCTCATCTGAACTTTGGTGCCAATCAATCATTTAGTAGACACGGTTCTTGTTCGAGATTCTCCCTAAGCTAAAATTTTGAAAAGGACCATTTGTGTTCTGCCTTGTGGCAATGGGGAAAAGCAAGAGGAAACCCCAACAAACCTAAATTTGTAGACACCAAACAAGAAAAACTCTTATCTTTGCACGACGGATCTTTGTTGGACCAATGGTCCGCAATGTTAATGGAAAGATAGTACCATCATCGTCATTGTTGATGATTACTTCGATTACTAAGGGTTAGAGTGTTAAGGTCAAAAAGATGGAAGCTCCAGATTTATAATCAAGTTTATCAAGTGATTCTTAGTGCGGCTTTAAAATACCTGTAGGCGTATCAGACTGATAATGGAACTGAATTTGTTAATCAAACTTTGCGTAAATATTATAAGAAGGTTGGCATCTCTTATGAAACATCTGTTGCTCACTCTCCACAGCAAAATGGTGTCGTTGAAAGACGGAATCGTACGCTAATTGAAGTTGCCCGCACCATATGTTCGATTATGCAAATTGCTTCGTTATTTTCTTTGGGCAGAAGCAGTTGCTACCAATGTTACTCCCAAAATTGTTCCATCGTACGTATTCGTCTCGGCTATACACCATAGAAGTTTTACATGCAATAACTCGACTTATCATTTTTCCATGTATTTGGTGCACTATGTTATTCGACAAATGATAGTGAGAACTTGGGTAAGTCACAACCAAAAGCTAATATTGGTATTTTCATTGGCTATGCACCCACAAAGAAAGCATTTTGAATTTACAATGGACAGTACAAGACGAAATTCATGACGGACAATCATGTAGTGATTTTGATTGATCCATGACTGCAATGGCTTCTAAACACAGCGTTTACGGACCCACTACCTCATGAAATGAGCTCCTGTCTACAATCATTTCAGGACTCGTGCTCCAAACCTCCTCCTTCAAACACATTTTACCACCTTCAAGAGAGTTAATTGTCGATCTCTTGATTTAACCGTTTGTTTGATGAATTACTCACTCCTCCACCTAGTGTTGATCACCCAACCCCTGAAGTAATTGCTCTAACTGCTGACGTAGTTGCTCCAGAACCCGCTGAATGACTCAAATAACGGATATCACCTTACTCAATCAACAGATAAGGACCACGATGAACCATTACTGTAAGTAAAACTGTCATCAAACAAACTAACTAGTGGTAGCTTAATCAGAAAACTGTATCCACTCCTAATGTGATGATTAGAAGAAGACTATCATGATATTGAAGTTGCACATATGGGTAATGATCCGTACTTTGGTATCCTAATTCCAGAAATTCATTCTAATCAATCTTCATCATCCGGATTTCCTATTCAATATAATTGTGTATCTCTGATCACCATTTTTCTAAAACACAATAGCATGGGATAAGGATTCCCACTTGAAAATATAATCGAGTGGAACTCTGCATAGAGCTGTTTCCACTAGGCTGATTTACATGAGCAAGCTCTTTTTTGTAATTATGATGTTTTTCTCACTGGTGTTGTTGAAACCAGGACGTATAAGTGTTTGACTCAATCCTGCTAGATCGAATGAAATGAAGATGAACTCAATGAGTTTCGACGCCTTGGAGTTTAGGAGCTCGTACTCCAGACAGATAAAGCTATGGTTATTACTTTGAAGAGGATCTACAATGTTAAAGCTAGACGATCTGGGAGGTTATGCTAATGAACCAAAAGCTCGGTATAGTGGTCGTGGTTACCATCAAGAAGTGGGAATTGATTTTGAAAAGTCTATTCCCCTTGGTTTGCAAGATTAGAGGCTTTATGGATTTTTCTCGCGTTTGCCGCTCCATGAACATGGTGTCTACCATTATGGATGTGAAGGACTGTGTTTCTTGGAATGGTAATCTGGGGGAAGAGTTTTTGTTGACAGCCCGGATCCGGGTTTGTGGTAAGATAACCTAATCATTGTGATACAAGCTATAAGAAAAGCTCTTTATGGGTTGAAACTAGCCTACCACGCGCGTGGTTTAAAACAAAAAAAAAAAAAAAATACACACAAAAAAAACTTTTGCGTGGTGTTAGTCATGTTGTCTTCGTTCTCTTAATATTCCTAATACTTTTGCAAAAGGCTAAGTGGATCATCTCTATTTCAATCCGTAGGGGAAGGGCAAGGAATTTTACTTCTTGCTATAAGTTATATATCGATGATATTAATCTTTGGCTGCATCTTACACCTGATTACTTTTCGCTTTGACTATTGCTTAAATTCATGTGTTTAAAATTTAAGATGTCAGCTGATGGGCAAAATCTCATTTTTATTTTAGGACTACAGATTTCCAATAGTCTCATGAGGCATCTCTGATAAACCAGTCTCTAAATATGCCCTTGAATAATTCAAGAAGAAATACGGATTTGTACTTTTGTGACCCAGTGGATACTCCATGGTAGAGAAATCTCAAAGACGGGATGAGGATTTAAAAAGAACTCTGCCTGTTGATTCGTCACACTATTCGTGGCTTGATGTGGCACCTCCTTAGCTTAATGAAAGTAGATCCTGGGACCTACAATTTGCTATATGATGTGTGCCTGGTGTATTAGGCATGACTGACCGATAAGCACTTACATGCGGTCAAAAGGATCTTTCGGTATCTAAGAGGAACCGTCAATCGGGGACTATGGTATCTGAAGGATTCTTTTATTGCTCTAACATCATTTGCAGATGCGGATCATGCTGGTTGTCAAGATACACGCCGTAGCACATCTGGTAGTATGCAGTTATTGGGAGTGGGTTTCAAAATTTCTGTTATACATTATTAGACTTGTTAGCTGGTCATCAAAAAGGCAAAAAAGCGCTGCGATATCCAGTACGAAAGCTGAATATATTGCTATGTCTGGCTGTTTTGCTATAAAAAGAGATCCTTTGGAATAAGATCACAGACTCAGATACTGAGATATGCCCTTGAGTTGTCTATATATAAATGTGCCAAATGTTTTACTGTGATTATATACTAAATAGTCTCGTTATTGCCTTAATGTTGCAGACAAACGTTAAAAAAATCAGATTCTGACAGGATCCGAATAGATGATAGAGACATCTGATTTTAACTGAGTATCAAGGAGCATGTTGCACGTAGATGGGCAGTGATGTTCAAACTAGATACGTTTGTCAATACGGAGTATCAGCTGGCAGATATCTTCACTAAAGCCCTTGCAAAAGAAAGAATTGAATTTCTTATAAACAAGCTGGGAATGCAAAGTTTTACGCCAGAGACTCTGAAACACTTGACAGATGAAGTTGATGATAGTGCGTTGTTTCAATTCAATATTATCTTTGTTATTATAAATAAAATGTATATATACTTAAAAACCAAAAGCTTTTTTTTTATTTTTCAAAAATTTTTTATAAAAAGCAAAATACAAAAATATAAAATTAATAAAATCAAAAAATTTTTTTAAAAATGTACAAATATAAAAAGAAATAATAATGGCATGCTTACTAGAATAATCGATATCATTTACGAGGTATTGATAGTGAGAATGTGCAGTCAATAATGCATTAACAGAGGCTTATGAGTACTGAGTTATCGATGGCAGAAAGAGAAGTTTCAATTGTTTTCTAAACACATACAAAAATGGCTTGCTATTATTTTCAGATACAACTCAGCCACATCTTTTAAAGGCAAGTATTTTCAAAAAGAAAACTTGTCTTCATAACGGGAATTCTATTCATAGGGCTATGGTCATACTTTATGCCATTGCAATGGCTGGGTTTACTTTGCAACACAATTGGGATTCTGCATATTTCCTAAAGGTACGTGTCTGTGCACTTATGTGTTAAAATTATGAGAAGATCTTATTTACAATTGTGGTATGTTTTGTTTTTCATAATAAAAAAATTTTTCTCAGAAAATATTTTTTCAAAGACATTCGACTTCTCAAACAACGACTACAACTCTTTAAATAGAAAACGGGTCATTGCTTGAGGGGGAGAAAATGTCAAATATATCCTTTTTCGGAACGTCGTTGATAAAGGGAAATAAAGGTTTTTAAACAATAACGGAATATCATTTTTTAAGAAAAGTTAATTAAGTTTAGCTTATGAGTGCCTTAAATGTTATTTGTTCATGCCTTTTGAGAGAATATGTGCTTATTTAAGGTATTAGGTATTATAGTTAAAACCATAGGGACTAAATGTGCCAATGTATTATCTTATATATGCCTAAATATCCTTATAATTGATATATGAAAAAGATCTCAAAGCGTAGGGGGTGAAAGTGTCAAAAACTATAATTGTTTTATAACACTCCTACCCTTCCCCGTTTTAACACACACACAAACCTCACTTAACCTTTTCCCTCTCTAAAACCCTCTCACGATCGTCATACCCTCCATCTCCATTTCTACTCAATCTCGAGCTTAAGGTATATCATAATTCAATTGTTTCCTTACACTCTAAATGATCCACTCATCTCGAAACAATTTTGTTTTTACAAGGTCTTGGTTTTGAAAACCCTAATTTTCAAAATTAGGGTTCTTAAAATTAAAAATGAACAAAAACCAAAATTTATAGAGGGGTTTTGTTCGTCTTGGGGTGTTAAAATATTCGTTTATAGCAGCTTGTCATATAGATTACATATGAGTTTGATTTGTGTTGATTCTCTTGTAGAATTGCGCATTTTTTGTGTTTTGTTTTCTATAAAATGTTTTTTTTGTTTGTGTCTTATTGGCCTGCTGCGTGGTGTTTGATTATTGGGTATTAATGGACTTTTGGATTTGAATGCTCGTTTGGAAAAAGGTTGATGAATCTGTGCTTGTACGTTGACATAATGTTTTTTGTAGACTCTATGTGGCTAAATGATTGAATTTTGAGGTGGAAACCCGATTGAAAACTTGAATTAAAATTCAAATTTTTTAGACATAACCTAATTCGCAGTCCTAGTAGTCCACGAATTCGTAGTTCCATGTTCCATCCGAATTCGCAGTATGCCTTTAGTGTACAAATTAGAAGGTGTTAGTCATACTCGAATTTGCAGTCTGCTTTCAGTATCCGAATTTGCAATTTGCATTAGGGTCCGAATTCGCAGTACCATTAGAATCCGAATTCGCAGTTTGGTTAAGAACCCGAATTCGCAGTACCTTTAGAATCTGAATTCGCAGTTTGGTTAAGAACCCGAATTCGCAGTACCTTTAGAATCCGAATTCGAAGTTTGGTTAAGGGTCCGAATTAGCAGTTTGGTTTAGGGTCCGAATTCGCAGTATCTTTTAGTATCCGAATTCGCAATTTACAACTATGTCTGAATTCGCAGTCCTCAATGGTGACCTAATTCACAGTTGTCACTTAAGCAACCAGATTCAAACATGATTAATGGTTACAAAAAAGCTAATTATCATACACTCTTAGAGTCTAAACAAAAGGTGACTTAAAACTTGTGTTAGGTAGCAAATTTAGAAAGGATTATCTTTGGAATCTAATCAAGTTAAAATTGGATTAACTTAACTAAGCCAATTTAAGTTCACTCTTTCCATGATTAGCTCTCCTAATGTGTTACATGCCTTATGTGCCAAATCCTAAAAAGGGTCTCTATATATAGTGTCTTATATAAACTTGTTTATATAAATTGTATCGACTCTTTCCTAGCAGAATCATGAGTATCACAAAAGAACAACAACAAACACTTGACGATGCTCTTGTTCCATGAGAACAACATCTAATGACTGGAAGTTGCAACTACAGATTGAGCACCACATTTAAGCCCAAATAACCCACCTTTCAAGTTGCTTTGAATTTCTTTCTCTCACACATTTTTATCCAGCCTTCTTGATCACTGCAAGTGTCCCTGCTATTGTGACACCCCCATAAAATCACAACGCAATGGAATACCACTTTGGGGTGCCACTTCATAGTATAAAGTACAAGTCACAGTAAAC